>QEPC01000529.1:5318982-5348616 GCA_003113815.1 Sphenodon punctatus | reverse complement strand
GGGGGGGGGGGGGGGGGGGAGTACCACCGCCTGGGATAGCGCAGTGGTGCTCGGGCCCTGCTAACAGGCCGGGGAGGGTGCCACTGCCTGGGCAAGCACCCCACGAGTGTGCACAAGCCCACAAGGAGCACCGCCACCTGTGATTCTGCGGTGGTGCCCGAAATCGAGTTACAGCATGGGGGAGGGACTGAACTCTCAAGACGCAAGCAAACCCCCCCCCCCCGCGTTCAACCTACAACCCTACACTCAAAGCGGGGGCTAAATGTCAGTTTTGAGCCCTGGGAGGGGCGATGTTGTAGGGCCCTATGGGAGTTAGTTTAATTAACCCTGGGGGCAGGAGGATCCCATGAGTATGGGGAGCACCGTGAGAGCCCATGTCAGACCCCATCTGCCGGGAAAAGTGTGACATCACCGGATTTCAGAAAGCTACCGTCCCACCCTTGTCGGTGCATTGGAGTTAATGTTTCTGTGTTAATGGAATCTTTTCTTTCCATGTTTCTGGAAGTGCAGGGCGATATGGTGCAGACAAGGGCTGGTCGTGGTGGCAGGGGTGCTAGGGCTCGACAGGTCACAAGGGCCCCATCCTCTAATGGGTTGAGGGGGCAAGCCCGTTCGGGGGCTCCTGCCACCCCTGCTTCAAGGAGGGACCAAGAGCGGCTGGACAGCACTCCCAGGTACAGCATGCAGGATGTGGCCAGGATGATAGCCGTTGCGCTGGAGACCGTGTACGTACAGCGCTCAGGAGAGTCAGCAGGGGATTTTCCTCCTTCCAAACAGGGGCGAGGAGGGCGTGTCTCTGGCCCTACGTGAACGGCAAGCAACGGGGGAGTACCGGAGCCAAACTCCGGGACCATGGCCGATGGGACACAGGCTGCTGCACTGGGTGCTCACAGGACAAGCGGGATACCGTCGGAGCTGACTACCCAAGGTGAGGGATCCATGGGTCCCGCAGTTACCGGTACTGTATGTCCCGTGGAACCAGGGGTGGCCAAGGCTGTAACATGGGAGGGGCAGCAGGGCCCAGTCCATTAGCCGACGGACAGGTCGTGCAGTAGTATTGTGAAAAATCGGCAGAACTGGCTTTAGATGCCAATGCTGCAACCCCGGTATGGGATACTAATGCATTTTGCACCTACGGGCAGCCGGGCATCACACCAGGTTTACACGCCTATCCATCCTCATCTCCTTGCCCGGCGATCACCTGTCCCTTACAAGGAAGGAAAAGATATGGAAGGGGGAATTCCTAGACATGTTTATGTTATTACATGGTGAGGAGCCGGGCAAGGAGGGCACGGAGTCCGATAAAAGTGGGAAAGGGCAAGCAAAAAAGGCCCCCGGTACCCAGGACTTGGGAGAAATGGTCAGCTTGCTTTTATATCTATATGGGGGTAGTGGCATACAGGTTTCCAAGTAGGGCTTGGCAGATAATCCAATATGCTGCTATCATTCAGAAGGCTTATTTAGACTTTGGGGGGGCCGGCCTGGCTCAAATACGACAAGATGTTTCATCGTAGGGCGGCATCCAACCCCCACGCTCGCTGGGACATTGTAGATTACAATACACGCTCACAAATTATGGCCCCACACCGCCCCGTGGCAGGCATCCGCACGGGGAGCGGAGTGGTACTACCAGGACCTGTGAAACAAGTTTCAGGAAAGCCAGTATGTTGGGCTTTAAATGGGAAGGGGTGTTTTCGTGCCTGTTGCAAACACGCCCACGCCTGTGCTAACTGCGGAGGCGGTCACCCTGTCTCTTCTTGCTTCCGGGGGCACCCCAATCCCGAAAGGAGAGGTTTGCAAACGAAGGCCCGAAGCAGGACCGACAAGGGGGTGGAGGGGCACAGCAGGCAAGCAGGGGTCCAGGGTTTGGCTCCTACGCCAATCAAGCTTGAGGTGCTGGGTCTCCTTCTGCAGTGTTACCCTAACAGGGTTGATGCTGATTACTTATGGCAGGGTTTTTCTGGGGGTTTTCAGATTCCTTACATGAGTCCATGTGTCAGCCAGTTAGCTAACAACTTGAAATCAGTGCGGGGAATGGAAGAGGTGGTGTGGAATAAAATTGGTGAAGAGATAGCAGCAGGGAGGGTGTTGGGACCATTCCAAGCCCCTCCTTTTCAGTCCTTGAGGTGTTCACCATTGGGGATAGTGCCCCCCAAAAGACCAAGGGGGAGGACCGTTTGATACATCACTTGTTATACTCCAGGGGCAGTTCTGTCAACCATGGGACTGACCACGAGCTGTGCTCAGTGCAGTACACATCTTTCGATGCCGCGGTGTGGATCGTGCGGGCATGTGGGAAGGCTCATGGCAAAGTGTGACATAAAATCTGCTTTCCGCTTACTGCCGGTTTCCCCGAGGAATTTCAATCTCTTGGGTTTCTCTTTTGGTGGCCAGTTTTTCTATGACAAGGCCATGCCCATGGGCTGCACCATTTTCTGCTCTGCTTTTGAGTGCTTCAGCACCATGCTGGAGTGGGCAGTGAGAGAGGGTGCGGGTTTACCTTCCATATCACATTATTTGGATGATTACCTCTTTTCGGGGCGGGCAGGCTATCAGGAGTGTTCACAGCTTATGGCTACATTCGCTACATTGGCAACCGAACTAGGCATCCTGTTGGCTGGGGAAAAGACGGAGGGTCCAGTGACCTGGCTCTTCTTTTTGGATATACTGATTGACACAGTGTTTTGCACATCAAGTCTCCCTCTAGACAAACTGTCCTCCTTGTGGGTGCTGCTTAGACTCACGGTGGGTGCCAAGAAGGTAATTTTAAGGACCATGCAAACTTTGCTAGGTCACTTAAACTTTGCCTGCAGGGTGGTGGGCCCTGGTAGGGCATTCTGTGCCTGGCTGGCCTGAGCAACGGTAGGTGTGACGGCTCTGCACCACCATTTCAGATATCCAAAGGCTTTAGGGAGGACCTTATGACATGGCTAATGTTCCTCGATAGCTACAATGGGGTTTCAATGCGGAAGGAAGTGCAGCTGCTTGAGGCTGATCTTCAAGTGGTATCCGACGCTGCTGGGGGGACAGGTTTCGGGGTTTTCTTTCAGGGCAGGTGGTGCGCACGGTGGTGGCCACCCCAATGAGCTGACCAGGGACATAACTTTTCTGGAGCTCTTTCCATTGCTGGTGGCCTTGGAGCTCTGGGGGCAGCACTTCCGAGACAGTGATGTATGTTTTTGGTCAGATAACCAGGCGATGCTGCAGGTAGTCAACCGACAGTCTAGTAAATCCAGCAGGGTCATGGTTTTAGTCCACTGGTTTGTCCTGAAGTGGCTTTCCCTTAATATGTATTTTTCAGCCAAACACGTGCCCGGTGTTCATAACGATATTGCTGATTCCTGCTCTCATTTTCAGATGGAGCAGTTCTGTTCCCTGGAGCCAACATCAACCCAGAGGTGATGCCGGAGGTCTTGTGAGAGTTTGGGAGCAAAGATTAGACAGGGACATTAGAGCTGCGGTGTCAAGCTCCACCTGGCGTTCATACACAAACTCTTTCTGGGAATTCTGCAATTTTCTGTCTGCCCACGGTTTTCAGGAACAATGGCCCATACCACCCCGTCACATGGAGTGCTTCGGAGCCCATCTGAGTTGCCGTGGATTGGCACCGCGCACCACAAAGTGTTGCCTGGTGGCTATCACCTTTTTCTGGAAGGTGCAGGGGCTGGCGGATCCCTGTGTGAGTTTCAGGCTCTGCAGGGCAGTTCAGGGGTGGGCCAAAGAGCGGGGTAGCAGAGGGGATGCCCATCTGCCACTACCTGTTAACACACTGGCCCGTTTGATTGCTGCGCTCCCACGGATCTGTTCATCTCCTTACGAGGTGTTGCTTTTCCGGGCGGTTTTTTCAACAGCATTTTTTGCAGCATTAAGGATCAGTGAGCTTGTACCTTCTTCACAGGGTGATCGGTTGGGCACCGCCCTAGAGTTATGGGAATTAGCTCGAAGGCCTGACTCTATCACCATCACGATCCGGCGTTCCAAGACTGATCAGGAAGGACGGGGTCAGCTATTGATGCTGCACCAATCCCCAGTCGGGGTGGTGTGCCTGGTCTTGGCATTGGATGCGTACTTGGATGTGCGCCCGTGCCTTCAGGGTCCCCTCTTCATACATTTGGCAGGGTCGTTTCTGACCAAATTCCATTTTCGTGCGATTTTTACCAAAGGTTTAGTGATGCTGGGGCTGCGGACATCCGACTATGGGTCACACTCTTTCAGAATTAGGGCTGCATCCACAGCAGCCGCGGGAAGGCTGCCTGCCTGCCTCTCAGATTAAGGCTATAGGCAGATGGAGATCGGGCGCTTATTGGGCTTACGTGCGGCCATTCAGCCCTGCTCAGTGAGCTCTGTACTGTCTGTAACAATATTATGTTTTTGTTTTGTCACCTTCAGGTTCAGGACGGCTGCTCATCGTATGGATCTGTGGGCACAGCATTGTGCATTGGGCCGAATACCATGCTGCTAATTTGGACTTTGGCACCCAGCTGGGTTGTGGACTACGGGCCTGGATTTATTGGTTTGACCGCAGTGGTATGCGATGGGGACACAAAAATTGGTCACCTACCTCGGTGAATTTGTTTCTCTTCTTTTCACCTGTCAGTGCTCCGCACGGGTAGCTCTGCGCGTGGCCGACAGGAGGCAGAAGAAGAATTCAATGTGCGCATGTGCAGCTACCCTCCTCTTCAGTCGATGACCAAGCCGAGGATAGTGTCCTTTGTCTGGAAAACTCATACACACTCATTAATGATCATGCCCCTTAGGGGCCTAAACAGACTATAATTGTAACTTGAACTGAGAAAAACTACGGTCTGAACTGAAAACCCAACATTCTATGAGAGTTGTCAACTAACACCACTGAAGTGGAACAAAAGTCAGGGAACATTAAGCTGGCAGACAAAATAAGGTATTGGAACATGACTCCCCATCCAGGTATGAGCTGTTTGACAGGGAGGGCCGGAGCACTGACAGGTGAAAAGAAGAGAAACAAATTCACCGAGGTAGGTGACCAATTTTTGTTTCTCCTTCTGTCCCNGGAACGCTTCACAATAAGTCTAAAAACCATGTCAACAATTTTAAAAAGGGAGGGCAGAGTACACTTAAGGGAACCAGCCATGGATCCTACAAGCCGCTAGAGAATAAATATGTTTTCAGGGGCTTTTTAAAGGTGAGGAAGGGGGAACCGAGATGAACATCTGGAGGGAGCGAGTTCTGCACCGAAGGGCCCGCTGCAGCTGGGTAAACGGGTTCCTTGCTTTAGCCCGCCAAGGATTTTACGATCAATCTGGTTCCCAACGGGTCAAAAAATTAAATAAAACTTTTTTAGCAAATCTGTACCACTTCGTGCTCCATGTGTTCTTGGCCCGTAACGGAGCCAATTGTCCTGTTCGTTGGTTCATGCCTCTTCTCTCCTCCTCCCCCTCCCAATTGTAATTTTTTTAAAAAATTGAGAATTTCACTAAAACTGTATTGGGGGTAAGATTGGCCCCAATAGTAACGAACGGGAAAATGAAAGCACTACACGCCTAGGATACTGTGGTCGTATTGCCCCCAGACATACTGTAAAAACAGTGGGGTGGTTTTTGTTGGTTTTTTTAATGCTTAAACCAGAATCAGTTTTTTCCATTAAATGTCAGCCAGATAAGGACAACAATTTATCATTTGTCTGTTCTCATAAATGTCATTTTCTGTGTGTACAGCAAAATATCACTACAAGGGGATTGGGGTCAATTATGCCCCAAGGTGAAAACCCACACTTACCAACTGCCATTTTGTTTTATGTTTAAATAGCAGTTAACACTTTTCTAGTGTGAACATTAGGTACTGTTCCTTTCATCATACCTACCTACTTGCAGTTTTGTGTTGGGGGGAAAAATGCACCAGGTAGGTATATGGGGTTGTTTCTAACCCCATTATTGACTGTGGGAAAATGTGGGGTCAATTCAACCCCTGTACCATGGTTACTATTAAATTAACATTGTGAGCACTATTGACCCCAAGTTTCTTTGTGTGGTAGTGTTGTACTTCTGTACCACAAACAATAATTCTTAATAAAATTGAAATTTTGACATTACTGGAGTCATTTTCAGATCAATTACATTTCCCCCCCCCAACTTAATTAGGGTCTATTATACCCCAATACCAGATTAATGCAATGTGTTTTTCAAACTTGGGAGGGTTAAGACTGTCTCTGTGCAAGAGCTATATTTACCCCAAATGAAGATGAATTTATTGCCATAAAAATAATTCCCTCAACTTGATAACAGTACAAACTATTACTCAGGGGAAATAATCTTCTATTGGAAGTAATTTCCATAATTTCATCTCTTTTTAAGGGAAAACAAACTGAATTAAATAAACACTAAAAAAAATACCGCAGTGGTTAATTCTGCTCTTAAAAGTATGGACTACTGATCAATAAGGGCACATTCCAAAACAGCAAGAAACTGAATTTACTGCTCTGTAACTGAATTAAACTGAAGTAACCGCTGCACTTAGGTAACATTCTTTACTGATGTATCTCCCTCTCCTGGTCATGCCGCAGCAGAGCACGTTACGGGACGCATCCCTGGGTGCCTTGTTCATGTTAGTTCAGTGTAAAAAGAGCAGGCGGTATGTAATCCCTCATTTTTCCAACGTACCTGCTTTGCACCCTACTCCCGAGTAGTGTTGATTGGACATGAGAGAGATTCCAAAGGGAAAGCGACTTAGGTGCAGCTTGCTGGAGTGGGCCGTCCCGCTCCCCTTCTGACTCTGTAAAACGGGGGTGGGAGACCTCAGGCCTGGGGGGTCCCAAATGTGGCCCCTGGCATTTTGTGTGTGTCCCCTTCCCAGTTCCTGCATCTGGCCCCTGGACACTGCCAGTTCCTGCACAAAAGGACTGAACCCCTGAGCCCAGGAGAAGGGAGCAGAGATGAGGGCATGAGCACAAGGATTAGGGAAGGAAGGGTTTGTATTGGGTTTTTTATGTCCCTGTTTTTTATGGGTTTTATGTATTTGAACTGGTTGTAAGCCTCCCAGAGTTGCCTGAGGCAAGAGGAAGTGGGATAGTAAATATTAATATAAATAAATAATATAAATTAGGGGGGCAGATTCATTATCTGGACCCTTGAGTGCACCTCTTGCGCACCTCTGCCCTCAACTTTTCTGTGGCCCTCAGAGCTTGTACTAATTTCCAAAGTGGTCTCTGGGAGAGAAAAGGTTCCCCCACCCCTGCTGTAATACAGAGAGACAGACAGCACGCCGCTGACTTCATCCTTGTGTCCTGTAGCTGTATTCCTAGAAAGCAAGCTCTCGGGTTGGGTACCGGACGGAGGCTGCTGAAAGGCCCACGGCTTGCTGCATGGGCGCGTATTCATTCCAGTTTGGGTTTTTCCCCCTAGGCGTGATTGACGACAGGGGCAAGTTCATTTACATCACCCCGGAAGAGATGGCAGCGGTGGCTCAGTTCATCAAGCAGAGAGGACGGGTCTCCATCACGGAGCTGGCTCAAGCGAGCAATTCTCTCATCAACCTCCAGCCCGACAGCAGAGCAGCTGCTCAAAGCTTGGCATCATAATGTCTCGTTTCACAGCAAGGAAGGCGAGAGTCCTGCTGCAGGCGGATGACGTATCCCCTTTTAAGTCCCCATCTGTTTGTAATGACAAGAGAAGGAAAGCAATGGCATTAACTGCAAGGTGTTTTAATTGTTCGAGTAACGGGAATAAAATTAAGCCACATCTGACTTGCAGAGGACAATAAAAAAGAATTCTGGCCTCAATTTCTCTCTGATTAACCCATGCAGGCTCCCGTTAACAATCTTATGTGTGCATCAGAGGGCAGAGTTCGGGCTTCAGAATACCTAAAAGCACATCCAAACGTTCCAGTCTCCCCTTGGAACAAAGAGGCTCACTCTGAGCAGGAAGAGAGAACAGGCCAGGCAACAGCATGAAAAAGAGGCTGCCTCCATCTCTCGATCAGGGAGCATGTCTGCAAGTGGCTTTTTAAAACGGCGAGTTCCCAGCATAAAGATAGGACCATGCTCTTGCACCCTCCTAATTTAAAAAGTTGCAGCTTGAGACGGTGCTGAATGCAAGCTGAGACTGTAAAGAGTATTTGCACAATAAACGTCTGTGCACGCCACTAGCAGAGATTCTAGAACTGACATTAAAAAGAGACAATGATTTTAGTTCTGCGTGGCTGCAGTGGTAAGAACAAGACTCTTATACATCATTTTCCATGCCCAGAAAGCTCTGGGTTTATCCTTGTCACACGAATATTGCCAGAAGTGTTCTACCAGGCAAGAGTTTTGTTTTTCACACAGAAACAAAACAAACCCTCTAATTCAGCCCAGCCTTGTGCCCCTGATCTGCCCTGTGTTACCTACAAGCCACAGCCTGGCATTCCATCCTTGTGGCTGGGCATAGCCAGCGAAGGAGACTCATGGGCCCTTTTCAGACGGGTGCAGGGGGGAGGAATGGGTGCACGCTGGTGTGGGTGGCAGTTATACAGTAGGGTGGCCACCTGTGTATATTTTTTCCAGGCCACTTATGGAAAATACATGTTGCATGGCAGCAGTGCAGGCCCTGCAACATGCATTATCCATAAGCGGCCTTGAAAAATATACACAGGTGGCAATCCTGTTATACGGGCGCACTCCCATCTCCATCTACCCTTCACACGTGGAGCAACCACCGTTAACGCCAGTTGCTCCCTGCAGGGAGGATGGCTGGAGATGGGTGTTACGCGGGAGCGCCCCCCCGCCGCGGTGTTTGCACGGGGCTCGCCCACGCGCGTGCCCAGCTGTGTATTGTGTGGGGCATCGGGTGTGAAAAGGGCCTTGGATTCAAGCACGAGAGTCCTGGAAGTCTTAGATGTGTTTTTATGCTTTTTGAAAAAGGAGAGCAATTGTCTTTGAAAAGGAAGACCGTTCTCCAGGAATATCCCGTGATGGATCTGACACCACGGGTAGACTCTTTTAAGCTCCGTTTCATTTGCTTTAAATTTGTCTATTTCTGAATTTTTGCTGGTTGCCTAAGCATTTAATTAAAATAATAATCCGGTAGATGCTGGCTCATAGTCTCTCCCTTCTCTGCAATAATGCATTTTGCATGCGTCACAACAGGTTCTGCCGCTGCTCGTGCGATGAGGTTCGGAAGGGGGTGTTGGGGTTGTGTTTTGTTTTTTTATTTATCCTTCTTACATGATCAGTTGTGGTAGGATTTCATTGGATGTAAATGTTTGTTTCTCTTCTAGAGATCTGTCCATGTAATAGCTTCTGAGTTAGCAAAATAGAATCATTCTCCCGTACGAGGTCCAGAGCCGCTGGGGGTGGGGGCAGCGGGTCAGTGGGGTAAATTCCAGTGTCGGTGCTGGGTTCGATACCCCGTAGGAATGCTGGCGTGTTAGCGCCGCACAGAGAATGCCAGAAGCCAACCATTTTTGTTGTTCAAAGTTGAAGCTTTCAAAGATGCCTGAATCATTCTAGTTCGATCTTTGCGCTACTGTTCTTTAAAGGGGGTGGGGTGTTATCCTGTCTGATATGGATGGTTTCCAAAGCAAAATAAACACTCCTGGGCATTGCAAACCTTGGTGCGGTTTCTTTTATTGGGTGGTTTTAAATGAGCAAGGCTTTGGGGGAGGGGGGGCTCGTGACGGCAGAGTGGCACGTGGAGTGTGTGGGGAGGGATTTTAATGGGGGGCTACCACACGCTCCCTAGTCCACAGACCACGGGGGGGGGGGGGGAGTGACTGGGCTACTCCCCGCCGGCCCCGAGAGAGCTCCCGGGCGGTTTGCGCGGCAGCTTCTCTCTCCGGTTTTTTTTGTTTTTGTTTTTTTGAACCGGAGCCGCTCTGCCTGGTATCCCTAACCAGGGCTTCGCTCATGTCTTTCCTTCTTTTCTTTTCTTGTTTTTTTATTATTTTGCAGGAGCCCGATGGCTCGCCTCCTGAACAGCCGAAGGCAGAAGTTTCGACTGAAGAGGAGGGTAGCTGCACATGCGCACATTGAATTCTTCTTCTGCCTCCTGTCGGCCACGCGCAGAGCTACCCGTGCAGAGCACTGACAGGGGACAGAAGGAGAAAACTGAAGCCTTCACTGCTCAGCAGGGCAGCACGCTTTGGCCCGTCTGACGTCCTTGTTATCCACTTAGGAGAGAATGACCTCGGCCTGCGCAGTGCATGGGAGCTCACTGGTGAGATGAAGAATCTCATCTCTGAATTGATGGCTGCATGGCCACAGTCCTCCATATGGTGGTCAGATTTGCTTGAGCGCTGGAATTGGCAGTATACCATCGCACCTGGCAAAATAGAGCAAACCAAGCGTAAAATCAAAAGAGCTATGTGCGGATTGTGTGCCAGGATGCAGGCCTTTTCCTTGAAGACGGCGTGCATTTGTCTGAGGAGGGGAACGCTGTCTGGTTGGAGGACTTGAGGGCGGTCTTTCATATGCATTTTGGGATACCTGTGTAGGGGAAAGGGGTAGAGTGAAGTTTCTTCCTCCCCCCTTTTTGTGGCGGTTAGTGGGGTAGGAACCATGCTGTGGTAAGGCTCCCTAAGAGCTAAGGGGAGGCGCTTGCACCCCATCACCACCCAGGGAGTGGGGGGGGGGTCTTAAGGGCGGGGGCCCGAGCCCAGGCTTGGGATGGCTGGTAGGGGGCTTCAACCCGCCCTAACCCAAGGGGAGTGTGAATTCGAAGGGTCGATTCACCCGGGTTAGGCGGACAAGACTTAGCTCAGCCCCCTTCCCTGCTTTGTATTAGAATGGTTCCTCTCCGCTACATACACACGTTTCTTTATTTGCTTATTGTTAAGTGTATATATAATGTAATAAAGTTGTGGCCGATGCCTCTTTTATTCCAAACCATGTTTTGTCTGTTCTTATGGGTGGTGCGGGCACAATTCACATTGGGATATATATGACCTGCAACAAACTTTGCTTTACACAGCTGTACATAGTCTACTCTCACTATAGAGAAAGCTAGTGCAAGTAATACAATGTAATCATCAAAGTTATTTTCAGTAAAGAAATAGTAGTTATACCTTTGAGTCATCAACAAAAAGACAGTACTCAAGTATACAGTAAGTAGGGAGAACTGACAATGTGAAGTTCAGGAGAGGGAAACTGTAACAAACTACACTACACCTAAATTGGTTTCCTGATGACAGTGTAATTATTTACATAAAAAGAAGTTGTCAAAACAATTAAGGCATTTCCAAAGGAAATCTTTGGACTAGATTCCAGGCAGTTGTATTGTCTGTTTTAGTAAAATTACTAAATTAAGAAGCCAAAAAAATTATCCTGTGATGGTAAACAGGACACTGATTCAGATTTTCATTATCTGTTGAAGGGATTTCATTGACATGTTTTGACAACCTGAAATATGTTACAGGGTATTACACAGTGCATAATAAAGTGCTGTTTAATTTTGTTTTCATGTAGATTCCATACTATTGTAATTCTGAACATGTACACTACTGGGTAACATAAAACATAACATTTTTACCGTATATAGCTTACCAGGGGAGATGCAAGCCAGCCAAATCTTTCTTCCAATTTATTCATATCTCTGTCAAATTCATTTAGGAATATATAGCGTAGATGCTGATCATCAGCTAAATGAAACTGTCTCCTGGCATAATGGTAGCTCTCATTATTTCCTTTTCTGGGGAAATCTAGCCATTCTGGATGCCCAAACTCATTACCTGCATTTAAAAATAGTCACTCATTACTGATATGAATATAAGTATATTTAAAACACTGAAAATGTATAGATATTATAGATTAAAATACTTTCTGTCTCTATTCCTCAAAACATACATCTTAAAAACCATTTTCCATACATAAAAGGTTTCTGTAAATATTAAAATAAGCTGTTGAGCTTCTGTAAACAGGTTTGTAGTAGGCCTGCATATTGGACCACAGACAGTCCATGTGGAGGACAGTATGGCATCTATACTCATGAGGGTGTTATCTTCAATTCAATAGCCACTTAATTCTTAAAATATCTACCTTTCCTGGTGAAATGACAATCAGACTCAAGTGCATGATAACAATGTCCATAAACAGCGGGAATTGTTGTGAATGTGCTATTAAGCCAGAGTTAATTGAGCCAACTGTAATTCTTGTAAACACCACCATCCAAGACCAACAATAAAATAAAATGAAATAAAATAAAAGTTTCACAAAATAAAATAAAGGTGGAGGTAGCACCAACAATACCAAAATCAGAAGTGTTTAAAAAAACAGTTATTAAATATAACTGGATCTGCTTTCCTCACCTGCCAGAAACTCTAGCTTTGGTTCCACTGCTAGAACTAGAATAATTCACATGCCCCCCATCACTCCTTCCACCATATGCACAAGCAGGGGTGCCGCTTCTGCCAAGCTGCCACCACACTCACAGTCCGAGATGGAAGGGGAGATAGGGCTATGAGTGTGGGGCAACTTGCCCGACGGAGGGTGAGGGTTGCTGAGGACTCAGATGAACAACAGCTGGAGCTTAGCTGGGAGAATGGTTCACAGCCCTCTTCTCCCCCTTCCCTTCCTAAGGTGAGATGGGGGAGGAGAACCTTCTCCATATCATCCACTAATCTGGATGTGCATCCAACATTTGTTGTCTTCCAGTGCTAGGCCCTAAGGAGGGGAACAATTGTTACAGGGAGAGTTTGCATTTTCTAAAAGCCTTTTATAATTTTCCATGGCTCCCCTACAGGAACACTAGCTAGGTCAAAGAAATGAATACATTACAAAACAGGATTGGGGGGGGGGGTGGGGAGCTGAAGAATTACATAGCCAAATCTTTTTGAAAGTTATCTGTTTTGCAAATGAGCTTACAAGTGGCAAATTAAATTTCATGTTGACATGCACAACCATTTAATTTCACATTCAGCTCACAGCTACAAACATAAGTATGAAATAAGGGGATCAGAATCACAGTGGGACTTTGAAAGTGACCTCAGAATAATACTGGACTGTTCTCTTAAGCTGTGTTGACAATATGACGAGGAAACTAAAGAAAAAGATATTGAAGTACTGTTACAAAACTGAATATGCATCCAATAAAATTTAATATTCTCTTTAAGAACAGAGTTACGATATTCTCTTCAGCTGTGGTCTCCACATTATTTAAGAGACATTGGAGTCCATGAAATAATGCTGGAAAAGATTGAAAAAATGACCTTGGAAGTCAAAGATACTACATGTACTGAAAGATAGGCAAGAAAAATAAAAATCTATTCATTTCAAGATAAAATAGATGATCGCTCCCCATCCCTTTTAAAAAAAAATTATACAGAATATTGAATGGTGTAGAGAATGCTATTCCAAGGCAGTATTTCTACTTTATTCAAATAATGGACATGTAAAACATCCCATACAATTTTCCTATAAGAAACTAAAAAGAATGGTGGCTAGCTGCATTTTGAAACCAAGAATATGTGAGGTATGTGGAAACGGTTACTAGGAAAAGGGAAGTTTAATACAGCAACTAATGAAAAGTTAGGCTTCTCACTGATGAGAAAAGAACACATTTCAGAAGGTGTCTATTTTGAAGAGTCTTAGGCTGCTTTTATACGAGTGGGTCATAGTTGTGCGACTCGCTTGCACGATTTTTCAAAATCTCGCGAGGCGGGATCATATGTGATGATGGACACGATCACGCGCATTCAAGGCGGTCGTCTGTTCTTTGCCGACCGCAAACTAAATACCTCACACATCGAGGTATTTAGTTTGCAGTCAACAAACAACAAGCGACCCCCTTGAATGCGCGTGATCACGTCCATCATCACATATAATCGTGCTTTGCGGGATTTTGAAAAATTGCACATGCACATGCAACTGTGACCTGCTCGTATAAAAGCTGTTACTTGCTCATATGGTATCTTCTGGGAAACATGCAAGTAAGATAATAGACATTCTCATAATATCAACCAGGCAGAAAAAAAATGTTCTCATTTTTAAAGCAGAAATAGAACAGATTTTGTACTATTGTGTATGGATTTTGTACTGTGGCATTTTGTCTGGGTTCTGCCCTGGCTATGGTACTGAGACGGCGTTGGTGGCCATGGTGGCTGATCTCCGCCGGGAGATGGATGCAGGATGTTCAACATTTCTGATCCTGCTAGATCTCTTGGCCGCTTTTGACACAGTGGACCATGTGCTGCTGTTGAGATGGTTGCGAGACCTGGGGGGTCTGGACGGGACTGTCCTTGGGTGGTTCCGCTCATTCCTCTTGGGGAGAAGCCAGTGGGTGGTGTTGGGGGCTGAAACATCAAGCCCCCGGGCCTTATCCTGCGGCGTTCTGCAAGGTTCGATCCTGTCTCCATTACTGTTTAATGTGTATATGCAGCCCCTGGGGGAGATCGTGAGAGGGTTCGGGGTGCGATGTCACCAATACGCTGATGATACTCAGCTGTACCTCTTGTTTTCAAGTGACTCAGGTCCTGCCGTCTCATTGCTTTCCCAATGTTTGGAGGCCGTGACGGACTGGATGTGGCACAGCAGACTGAAACTGAATCCCAATAAGACGGAGGTGATGGTGGTGGGGAGGACGGGGGAGGTTCTGGCCCCCCTTGTGTGTGTGGGGGTCCATCCTCCTATTGCCCAGCAGGTTCCGAGTCTGGGGTGGTGTTGGACTCGGGTCTCCGTCTGGATTGGCAGGTGGAGGCAATGGCTAAGACCGCCTTCCACCAGTTGTATTTGGTACGGAGGCTATGCCCATACATTTCCAGGACCGCCCTGGCCACCCTTATCCATGCCTTCATCACCTCGAGGCTGGACTACTGCAATGTGCTCTACGTGGGGCTTCCCTTGTTTCTGGTTCGGAGGCTGCAGATGGTGCAGAATGCGGAGGCCCATCTCCTTATAGGGACTGGGCGACGGGAGCACATAACACCAGTGCTCCGTGCTCTGCACTGGCTGCCTATAGTGTACCGAGCCAGATTCAAGGTGGTGGTATTGATTTATAAAGTCCTGCATGGTCTGGGCCTCTCATACCTTGGGGACCGCCTCACCCTCCATGACTCAGAGCGATCCCTTCGGTCCACTGGAGGCGCCTTCTTGGTGGTCCTCTGAGTGAGGCGGGGGGGGCTACAATGGAGAGGGCATTCTCGGTGGCCGGGCCGCGACTTTGGAACTCCTTCCCGGAGGAAGCCCCAGGTCTGCTGGCATTTCGTCGAGCCTGCAAGACCTGGCTGTTTGCCCAGGCCTTCGGAGGGGAGGAGTGGAGGGTTGGGTAGTTGGGATATGGGGGAGTGGGTGGTGGTGGATGGGATTGTTTTAAGTTATTTGATGATGGTTTAAAATATTGTTTTTATGAATTTTATTATTATTGTAAGCCGCCCCAAGATGCCGTAGGCATGAGGGGGTGGCTAAAAAATGCTTAAAAATAAATAAATAAATACATAAATAAATAAATAAAAGTAGCTCAGGTTTGGGGTAGGAAATTTGTTTATTGCTCAGCCATGATTACTTTGTCACCTGAAAAGCATCAAGTCTCCCTGTCTCTTAAGTGAGAATTCACATCACATTTCAGTATTCGATGCTTCATTGTCCTCTCAATCATGCTCCCTGAGCTCACAATTTGAAGGAAGAACAAACGCTGAAGGCTTTTAAAATGTAACTTTGAAACAAAAACAAGGAAGGAAACAGGTAACTAAACAGTGCTGTAAATAATTAATAGTTCCAGTAAAATATATGCCAGGTTCCCAGCCCACTCTCCCATTTTTATTTCTTTTAACATTCATGTCTGGGTAATTGTGAAAACCTCACAGCACAGAAGTACTATTGGGATTTCATTTCCTGTAATTAATTTTTTTGCCGCTTGATATCAGGGTCCAAACTGTAAATTGTCAAGAAGCCAGTTGGTAAAAATCATGCAGTGCAAAGACAATGAAACTAATAGGGATGTGAGGTGGGTGAGAGCTCCATTACTTGCATTGCTTGAGCATTTGATTTGTGAATGTTTTTGTAGGTCTAAACTGAAACAAATACTAATTTTATCTAGGAACTAATTACAAGTGTACCACTGCCTACAAAACTTTATGAATTCTTATACTGACACGCTAGAATATTCCCATCCTCCTGACCTGTGTGGGGGATTGGTGATTGTTCCCGCCACAATTAGGAGAAAGGAGGTTACCGGGAGAGGGGTGGGGGGGCTGGAGGGGACAGTTGGTGATGGTCCTCTCCTGCTCTGCACTCCATAGCCAGTTATTGGGTGTGATAGAGACAGGTTTTATAAGGGAGATGGGAGGGCAGGTTTTGAATTGGATTTGTTGCTTCATCCGGGCAGTTGTGGTGGGAAATTGGGAGGTGGAGCCTGCCCGCTGAAGAGGGCATAGTAGGCTCTGCCCTGGAAAGTCCGCTAGGTGTTGGATTTGGCTCCAGGGCATGAATGTTACCTGGAGAGCAGTTCAATGTGAAGCAGAGCTGAGAGCAGCCTGGGACCAACAGGAGCAAGGAGAAGAGGTAGAGCAGTGTTAGAGGCTTTGGGTACCCTGACAGTGCTCCAACAGCCAGGGAGTATTTTGCTCCCTTCACCTTCCCCCCGTGGGGCCTGGGAGTGCAGAGGGACAAGGTCCTGGGGAACAGGCTGCTGCAGGTGCCCCTTCTCCATAGCAAGTCCCCCTACTTCTTTCCTTGGCAGCTGTGAGCTGAGGCACGGGTGGCTGCAGGTGCCCATCCCTGATCATGAGCCCTCCTCCTCCCCCCTCCACAGTGGGGCTTGGAACACTGAGGCTCAGTGTGCTGGGAGAGGGTTGGTACAGATGCCTCTCCACCATCACAATCCCCCCTCTTCTTTACAGTGGGTCGTCCCTGAGCATTGGGCCCCAGCACTCTCTAATTGAGTCACTACAGGTGCAACTTCCCCATGATGAGCCACCACCAGTGGTCCTAAACTGGGCAGGGGGTGGCCCATGGTACTGGTTGCCTCAGGTGTCCCTCTCCCATTGCAAATCATCAACAGAAGTGCAAAGTAGAAGGAAGGACAGAAAACAAGTAGTGCGAGGCTAACTGGCAGAGCTACAGCTCCCCTTTTAAAAAAAATAAAGTAAAGCACAGCACAGAGAAGGGTTGGCTAGGGAAGATTTTGCGTTGTGACACTATTCCCACCAAACCGTCACAGCCAGGAGTAGACATAAGCCCAGGGTGCTAGTAGCCCCTGCGAGGGCACCCAGGGGGAGGGCCATCCCCAGAGAGAAGTGCCATTGGAAGAGAGTGGGCCTGCTGGGCCAACCCCCTCTGGGGTGGGAAACTGGATTAACAGGGAATCCACGTTTATAGTATATGTGGGTGTGGTAATACAAGCTTACCCTGCATGAGCCAAGTGCTGTGCAAATATGGGTGCTGTGCAAATATTTTGATGTAGTGTGCATGTCTTATTTACTGGGGGATGAAGCCATTCACCACACGCATCAATTATTCCTGGCATCCAGTAGAAGGTTTATGAACACCACCTTTAGTTGGAAGTATGCAGGAAAAGGAGATGCCCAAGTCTGATAGTGAGCACATACTTGCAGAGGGTGATGCACCTGTGACTGAAGGGTTGTGCCCAAATCACTGGCATGTTGTGATATCAACAACAGGGCCTGCTGTTTTCCCACAAAGTTCAGATTTCATCGCATCTGCTTGCAGAGCGGCAGCCCCATGAAATTTCAAACTGCCCCCAAAGGAAAGATTATGGACAAAAGGTTAGATGGCAGTTTAGCTGATGCCAGAAAAAAGGAGGAGGAAGCAATGCATCCTCTTCGAATATAGGGAAGGGCACCAACCCCAGTCAGACATGAGGTCCTGAAAGAGATGCTAATTGATTATCTCGTGGTAGCCCAGAATCGGGTATCAACCCCCCCTCTTAAGCCCCCTTGAAGCCTGGTCCAAACAATCAGGCAATAAGGGGGTGGTGGTGTCTTGTTGTTAACAGGGGGAAGTATCTCCTCCTTGGAGCCCCCCGACTGGACCCTTCCCCCTGCCAAATCCAGGAGTCGGTTGTTTATCGGGGCTTGAGTACCTACCCCTTGATAATCCTTGGGCTCGCCCGGACAGACCAACCCAATGGATGCAGCCCCCTTGGCATGGGGGGCTCGCTGTCTCGGCAAGCCCTGGGTTACTACATCTCTAAAGACCTCATCCACATATACACCCCAGGCAGAAAGCAAGGGGGCCTGCTGTAATACATCAAATGCATAGAGCAGCACAGTAAAGTGGACAACCAGCCTCTGGGTATGGAGTCTAGAAGGTAGGGCTTGGAAAAATCCAATTGCCCCTGGGGGAATCCACCCTAATAAACTTTCCAGATGGTACCCTATTTTTGCTATGAAGGTCCATTTTGGCATGACCCCATTGGGGAGAGGAATAATTGTAAAGGCCAAGGCCCCCTTAACTAGTATAAAATTCTTCATGCCATCCCTTCCCACCCTCTCTACTCCCCCTTCTGTACTTGATTTCCCCCTGGGCCTACCCCCAATTACTTGTGTCTGATCCCCTGCAAACAGCTCCTGACCACAAGCAGGTACTGGACTGGTACTATCACTTACCAGGACCCCTGCCCGTGGTATTTTAAAGTCAGTGAGCTGTTGTACAATAGTCATCATCTGGCCCTGCTGCCCCTGACCAAGTCTGTAAGTTCACCAAACTTCCCCAACAATTGGGCTACTATGTCCCCCAGCAGAAGACACTGCTTCCCTAAAGCATCCACAAGATTAGCAAACGACAATTTACAGTTTATATCTACTGGCGAGAAGCATTCTGATCCATAGGAAAAGTAGGGGTCCAAACAGCGCAAAACGGGGTCAGCCGATGCCGAGCATGGCTCCCCCACATCAAAGGGGGGCAAAACATTTGGCCCCCTCGTGGTGGCCAAATTTACGGGCTGGGGGGCCAAGCTCACCTCCAAACCCTGCGCCCCCGAGTGTCATAGCGATGCCCTTGACTTTGTCAGGGTGTTGTGGCTTCGATGGGGGTAACCTGGGGCCTTTTGAGGATCGGTCCCCGATACCAACACTAAGCCACGCGGGGACGGTACAGATGGGGGTTGGTTGCTGACACTCTTATGGCCCCCAGACCATGGAACATCGCAGGGTGGGGGTCAAGGGTTGGGGAACCTGAATATATTGCATCTATTGGTGAATTTGATTTGATTTGTATGCAGGAAACATGGGTAGTGTCTTCCCTTGTTTTGCCCTCAGCTCTATCTTGTTACAAAGCAGAGTCCCTCCCAGCACTTGCCTTAGCTTCGCGAGGACATGCTTGTGGGGGGTTGGCCTGCCTTATCCATGAACTGTATCACGATAGAGTAATTTCAGTAAATAAAGCATTTGTTGGGCTTGATCTTACAAGTGGGAGGCAAGTGCCTTATAATATTTAATGTCTACATTCCACCCACTTGGGACAAGCTTGAGGTCCTTATTGACAATATACTGGTCCTACACCCCAATAGTTATTTCTTATTAATGGGTGATTTTAATGCCCGAATGGGCCCACATGACGAAGCTTTGGAGATTTATTACGCCGATGCCTCCCCACAGGACAACCCGCCTTTACTCCCTCGCCAATCGAAAGATCTCATAATTAGCATGGGGGAGATTTCCTTGGCTAAGTTGCGAGTGGGGCTCAATCTTTGTCTCCTTAATGGGGCTTGCTTGGGAGACTGGCCGGGAGAATTCACCTTTCTGGGAGGTAGGGGCTCAAGTGTGATTGATTACACCCTAGAATCCCCTAATGTTTTGTCCCTTCTGAGAATTTCAAGGTGGGGAGGGAACAAGTCAGTGATCATCTGTTAATAAACTTGCTTTTGGAATTTCAGGGGAATCTGGAGGCGGGCTTAGTCCAAAAGGGTTTGTCTCGTTATGATCTGGACCCCAGTTTTGAGACTTTGCGCACGGTAGTATGGGCGAAAGTCTCTTCCACTCTCGATCTAGACGGGTGGATGAGGGACTCTACCGTGGCAGACATAAGAGACACGATTTGTTCTGCCCAGGACCATCAAAGTCCTATATTCTTGTTTTAGATGGAGGCATTTGTGGCAGTGTCTCGCAAGGCTCAGACTCTTTTTAATGCTAGGGCTGGTCCTGATCAGCATCAAGTACAAGTACCAAGTCAGATCTGGTTTGACCGGAAATGTCACAAGGCCAGGGGCCAGTTAAAATGATCCTACTTGGAACATCGACGGACTGGGGATACTCGTCTTCCCCTTTCCTATTTCCATCTAAAACAAGAATATAGGACTTTGATTAAAAAGAAGAAAAAGAGTTATTTGAAGTCCTCCTGGGAAAAGATAGTAGAGGCAGCCCAAAGGGGTAACGCATGCCAATTTTGGAAATTTTTGAACTTGGGTACAGAGGCTACTTTTTCCAGGGCAGTGCCCCCTATTGCAGTGCATGTATGGACCAAATATTTTTTCAATCTTTATTCTGGACCTACGGGACCAACAGACTTAGCTGAGATGCCAGTAGGAGTGGAGGGGACCCCTGTTTGGCCACCCATGTCCTTAGGGGAGGTTAGCGAGCTGGTCGATACATGTAAAAGTAATAGGGCCCCGGGTTGGGATCTCATCTCTATTGACTTTTTAAAGTCGTATAAGGTATGCTCGCGGCACTATTTACGGCCATCGATCAATCGGGCCGTGCCCCTTCTATTTGGGCTCAGGCCATCGTGGTTCCCATCTTTAAGAAGGGTATTAGTACCCAACCGGAGATCTACAGACCCATTAGCTTGCTTGCTGTAACAAACGAGCTGTATGGCAAACACCTGTTGGGCAAACTCACAGCTTGGTGTGAGAAACAGGGTGTGATCCACCCTGAGCAAGCGGGGTTCCAGCAGGGTAGATCAACAATTGACCACTATTTGATCCTTTTCCACCTGATTGAAAAGTACAAATCCCACAATCGGAAACTTTATGTGGCCTTCCTGGACCTCAGGATGGCATTTGATTTAGTGAGTAGGTCAATTTTGTGGGCCAAATTGGAAAAATTGTCCCTTGACCCAAGGCTCTTGGCATTGATAACATTTGTGTATGCTAACTCCAAGTTGGTAGTTAAGTTGGACCCCCAGGGGCATATTTCGGGGGAGGTCCCAGTAAAGTGAGGTGTCAGACAGGGTTGCGTTCTCGCGTCCTCACTTTTCAACTTATTTATTAATGACGTTGTCCCACGCATGGCCTTGCCGCCCCCCCCCCCGGTTTGGCCTTGCATCATATAGGTTGTTTATTGTTTGCGGATGGCCTGGCCCTTCTGTCTCAGACCCGGAAGGGTCTAAGTAGGCAATTGGACGCCTTTGCAGGTTATTGCAGGGAGAACACCCTGACTTTAAATCTTGCCAAATCCAAGGTATTGGTTTTTGCCAATTCATTGAGGGATAATTGGCATTCCTGGAACGTGGAGGGAGCCCAGATACTCCAAGTACGAGAGTTCAAGTATTTGGGGATAACATTCCAATCAGCTGGGGGCTGGAAAAAGCATATTGAAGGGGCGATGGTGGCAACTAAACAATCTGCCTTCGCCATCCGAAAATGTTTCCTGTCCTCTGGGAGAATTGAGTATACAATGGCTCTCCGGGCCTTTAATGCCAAACCCACTGCCCAGGCTTTGTTTGGGGCGGAACTATGGGCACCTTTTGCCCCATTACATCTCGACAAAGTCCAGTCATCTTTTCTTAAGGCGTTGCTCAGGGCTCCGGGGGGGGACACCAGAAGCCGCAATTAGATTGGAGACTGGGCAGCGGAGCTGGGCTTTCCAGACATGGGCTAGGGCTCATAGACTCTGGTTAAAATCTGTCAAATCGTACCAGAGGGGTCTGTTTCCCCATTTACAAGAGGATACTTATCGGTGTCAGTGGGTGCAGAGAGTTGAGAAGCATCTAGCCAAGTTGGGTCTGCCCCGGCCCTATCTCCTAGCAAGGGATTTAGGGGTGGCGGGGGCGGAACTAAATTGCAGGTGGAAAGATGTTAATCTCCAGGAGGAGAGGGTCTGGGTGGCAATTTCTCCCCATATGTCCTGCTACTTGAGGATGGCCTCCCCGATTGATGCTCCGGCATAGCATTTGGTCATGAGCTATTCGGCCAGGAAAAAGTGACTGATGTCGGCCGCAAGGTTTAATGCCCTTCCATCCCAGCTTTGGGTGGGTAGACTGGCTAGGATTCCTTTCCACCAGAGACTTTGCCCCTTTGACCAGTTAGAAGTCGAAACCACCATGCATGTGTTGTTCAGATGTCATCTTTATGACCTCCAGTGGGCTGAGTTTTTGGATACCTTTTTGTTAAACCAACCAGGGAGGTCCGATGACAGGATGAAGGAAATCTTGCTCAGTAATCTGAACCAGGACCTCACAAGTAGGGTGGTGAAGTTTCTAACGACTGTATTTATTAGGAGATACCAGTTTCTTAAATTTAAACCTCCACAGTCTCCTGTTTAGGGATGGGTTTTCTGGGGTACAGAAGGCAAATGGTCTGTTTTGATGATTATGTTTATGTTTGTGATGTTCAATGTTTTGTTGATGTCTATGTGGTAATACTTAGCAATGGCCAAGGCCATGCTTAATAAACTATTGATTGATTGATTATCTGGACAGGAATGCAGGAGACTATGTTATTTCTGGTTTTCAGTGGAGTTTCAGGATCACCTTTAGAGGTGTCTCGGAGCATCAAATAACTTGAAATCGATTTTTCTTTTTGGAGCCTGTTGTGAAGGCAAAGATTTGTAAAGAGGTGACTAAGGGCAGGGTGACGTGCCCATTTGATGCCCTCCCAATGGAAACTTTGAGAGTTTCTCCATTTGGAGTGGTCCCAAAGGCGACACCATGGGAGTATCGGCCAATATACCACCTGTCCTACCCTAGTGGAGCATCAGTGAACGATGCAGTAACTGTTGAACTATGCTCCTGCCTCCTTTGACAGGGCAATCAAGATGGTCAGGCCTTGCAGTAAGGGCACCATGATGTTGAAAAACGACATCAAGTCATTATTTTGCTAGTTCCTGGTCCACCCTCTGAACTTTGACTTACTAGGTTTTGTCTTCCAGGGCAAGTTTTACCTTGATAAGGCTATGATAATGGGCTGCTCCATTTCCTGCTCCGCCTTTGAAAAGTTTAGCTCTACCCTCATGTGGGTGGTATGGTTGTGAACTGGGAGGAGTCATGCGACTCATCTCGATGATTTGTTCACAGGAAGGGCGGGGACCAAAGAAGGTGTGGAGCTACTGCAGGCCTTCTGTGACATAGCCAATCACACTGGTGTTCCTCTCGCTGAGGAAAAGACAGATGGTCCAGCTCGGCAATTACATACCTTGGAATTGAGCTTGATTCTGAGTTGGAATTGTCAAGGCTATCCATATCCACCGATAAATTGGAGGCTCTCCAAAGTGAAATTAATAAGCGCATTGGTGCATGAAAGATTACACTGCAGGAACTTCAGTCTCTGCTAAGTAGTCTGAACTTCATATGCAGGGTGGTAGCCCTGGAAAGAAAATTCTTGTTTCACCTATACGCCAAGACGGCTGGTGTCACTGCTCCTCATCACCACATAAGAGTTACCCAGGGCATGAGGGAAGGCTGGGCCACCTTCCTCAGGGAGCATAATGAGGTCAGTATTTGGAGGGATAGTCTTCTGTTAGAGGCCGAATTGCAAGTCCACTCAGACACAGCCGGAGGACTTGGATTTGGAATGTATTTTATGTTATGGGTACCTGGTGTGCCAAAAGGTGGCTGCCCAATTGGTTTGCAACTGGGGTGGTGCGAAACTTGACATTCTTCGAAGTATTCCCCATGGTCATGGCAGTCCACTTATGGACTGCTGAATTTACGGACAAGAGACTAGTTTTTTGGTGCGATAACATATTAATTCCCTATCATCTAAGTCGGAAAGGGTCATGAGATTGGTGCACATGATCGTTCTGGTCGGTCTGAAGCATAATATCCTTTTTTTGGCAAGGCATATTGCAGGCATCAACAATGAAATAGCAGACACCCTTTCTCAGTTTCAGATGCAGCATTTCTGGGTCCTTGCCCCTGGGACAAGGCAAACAATGGTGTTCATCCCAGCAGATCTATGGAGCCTTGCATCAACATTTATTCTGTACAGTCCAGGACTGTGTGACTTCTTCCACAAGGATGGCATATGAACGTGCATATAAGGAGTTTTAGAGGTTTAGAGTGGGCAAGGGTTGGTTAGACACATTTCCTATTCCCTTGCCCTAAGTAATACAGTACGGGTTATACCCCCACAATGGAGGACTGGCACTGGGCTGCCAGGTGGGCTGAATTGTCATTTATATCAAAGTTAGCAGAATACCCTGAACCATGCAGTTACCTATTCTGAAATCCAGGTTAGATTCTTGGCAGGACTACCAAGGTCAGACTGTCCAGGTCTCCCCTAACTTTTAGTTGATATCATGGCCAGGTTGGGTCAGATATGTACATCAATGGGGGAGAAGATTTTATTTGATGCAACATTTAAACTGGTGTTTTGGGGGGTGCTGCGAATATGTGAATTGGTAGTAGGTTCTCGGTTCAATCATTCAGTATGGTGTTTCAGGTATACTGCAGATCCACTGCTCCAAGACTGGCCAGAAAGGCAGGGGACACACATTACTATCCACTAGTGAGGCAACCTTTCTGCTTTTCCCGTGGAGGCTATAAAGAGGTATATTTCTGTATGCTGCAAAATGGGAGGCCTTCCTTTTGGCCATGACTCTGGATTTCCACACCAGATATCACAATATTTACATGGCTTCCGTTATTCAGTGGAACTTTATAATTAGGTGCACCGAAGACTAGTAAGATCAATATGTTAGACTATTTTCTTAGTTTGGCAATTCAATTAAAAATGACAAATACAACCCATTCTTTTGATGAAATACTATATTTTAGTCTTTTACATTGAATGGAATATGAAAACAACTGATATTAACATTTTTGGACAACCCACAATACACCTCTGTGATGTCAACTGTTCATCTACTATGTCTGCAGTTAAACAACTTCCTTATGTTCGTATCAAAGGACACTATAGCTTGAAAAAGAAATAATCTTCCCAACTAATATAGTTCTCTGATGATAATGGCAACCTCACCAAAATGCCTAATAGCAATGTTTTGCTGTCAGACTAGGATTCTGATGGCTACCTTGACTGACAGATGGTGGTAATTAACAACAGAACAGATATTTATTTATAAATCATTATTTCATATCCCGCCCCCTCCTGCCATAGGCAGCTTGGGCTGCTTACAATTTAAAAATAACACACCATAAAATCCATACAATAAAATGTCCCATATAAAATACCATACAAATCCAAATCAACAAAGGAAGTCTCAAAGTTAAAACACCCCCTCCACCAACTGATCCCCCCCCCCCCCGTCTCACCCACCAAAAGCCTGATGAAACAGCCAGGTTTTGCACTGACATTGAAAGGAAAGCAAGTCCGGGGACAGGTGAACCTCTGCCAGGAGGGAGTTTTACAGTCACAGAACTGTCACCGAGAACGTCCTCTCCAACGTTGCCACCCGATGAACATGGGGAACTTCAAGAAGGGTGCTCCTGGACGACTGCAGGGGCCATGTGTGTGAGGCAGTCCCGCAGGTAAGTGGGGCCAAGACCGTATAGGGTTTTATAGGTAAGAACCAACATTTTGAATCAGACCCAGAAGACTACAGGCAATCAATGCAGCGAGCAAATAATCAGTGTTATATGTTCATGGCAGCCAGTCCCCATAAGGAGGCGGGCCGCCACATTCTACACTAGTTTCAGTCTCCAGATGGTCACCGAAGGTAGTCCCACGTACAGCGTGTGACAGTAGTCCAAACCTGAGGTGATGAAGTCATGGATGATGGTGGCAAGGTTGGAGTCTGAGACATACGGCCGAAGCTCCCATACAAGATGTAGCTGGTAAAAAACATTCCTCACCACATCTGCCACCTGGGCATCCAAGTGGAGCTGTGAGTCAAGGAACACCCCAAGACTAAGCACCTGAGGAACCAAGGAGGGATGGACCCCATCAATGATGGGCCTCCAGCCCTTCCCACCAACATCGCCTCTGTCTTGCCAGGATTCAGCTTCAGATGGCTCACTCTCATCCAGTCGCCCACCGCTGCCAAACAAAAAGTAAGCAATGAAACTGCCAGATCTGGGTCAGCTGAAAATGAGAGGTAGAGTTGGGTGTCATCAGCATGTTGATGACCCCAAACACCGACCCTCTCACAACCTCGACCAAAGGCTGCATATACAGGTTGAACAGGAGAAGGGACAGAATAGATCCTTGCATAACACCACATGTGAGATGCTGGGGAGACAAAGAATAATCCCCCAGCACCAGACTCTGAGTTCTCCCAGCCAGGAAAGAGTGGATCCATTCAAGGACAATTCTGCCCACACCAGCACAGTCCCACAAGTGAATCACCAACAGAGGTGTGGACCAGGGTCCCATGTCATTTTTTGTTTTCATTATTTAAATCTGTCGTTTTCATTTTCATAAATATCAAATTTTTGTTTTTGTTTTCCATTGGTTTCAATGGAAAACACATTTTGGGCAGTAACCTTTTTATTTTTCATTATATTTAGTTGAAACATGGCAAGACTGTACCTCCGATGGAAAGCATTAAGTGTACTAAAGTCTGGAAATCTTAGATAAAGGAATCCAATTTTATAAGCAGCTGACATTATTTTACAAAAATCTTCATAAACATTCTTAACTGCAACTTCTTTGCCTCACATTTAATGTAGATGAAACTTGGCAAGTTTACACCCCTTCCGATATTTACTATCTCTGCCAGCTTTCAGAAGGATTGGATAAAGGGTTCTGATGGTATAAGCAATTAACTTATAAATGTATGTCTAACTGACATCTTTGTAGTCCAACCAGTATACATGAAATTTGGCAGGGCTGTATACCTCACTTTCACAATCATCTCTGCCAAATATCAAAAAGATATGATAAAGGGTCCCAATTTTATAAGCCTGCACAGCATATGCAGAGAAAGAGCCTATGCCAGGGATTCTCTTACGTGTCACTGTGGTATAAGATCGGTTTGTGATGTCAATTGGCCAGCAGAAATGTCAACCAAATATCATCATTATGTGCTGTGACCATCCCAACATTTCTCCGCCACATGTTACTGGGAAGTCAGAAGCATCTGTCTAGGAAAGAGCCAATATAGATTCTCTTATGTCCTCTGTCACAGTGCTACAGGATGTGATTGTGATGTTAATTGGCAAGCCTGGATGTGTGAACCATGTCTCCTGATTGCTGGAATGCTACCCCCAAAGTCCCAGTTACGTCCCTTCTATGCTCGCCTGAGGGCCGCCCCCTTTGGCCACCTCAAAGCTACTACTGATTGGTCCTGTAAAGCTGGAAGTATGCAGTAATTGGCCAGTGAATGTGTCTGTCAGTCGTTTGGACTGCTCCACAGCCTCCCTCCTACAGCCTCCTGACCCCTGCCATGCCAGGTGCCTGCTTCTGACTGACACTGCATGTGCTGCTATTTATCTGAATAATGGTCTTCAAGGGGACAATGTCAATTGCTTATACAATTGAGTCCCTTTATCAAATTGTCCTGTAGTTTGGCAGAGATGACAGGAAAGGTATGTGATACATTCCTGAAAAATGTCCTGCAAGGATGGAATATAAAAATGTTACAGCTGGAAAAGTATCTTCAACTTAATGTCTTATACCATCAGGACCCTTTATCCAATTTTTCTGAAAATTAGCAGGAGTGTTAAGCTTATGGAGGGACATAATATTCACAGGTGTCATGCAAATTGGATAGAAGATAAAGAAGTTGTAGCCATGAATGTGTATGGAGTTTTTCTTAAAAGCACAACATTCAATTGCTTCTATAATCGGTTCCTTTTATCTACTCTTATCAAAACATGGCAACATAGTGCCCTCCACTGGAGGTAATCGCCTCAAGTTTCATCAGAATTGAAGAAGAAACAAAAAAAATATAGTCGGAAATACATTTCTCAGTTCTTTCCCTTTATTTCAAAAACGAAATGTCATTTTTGTTTCTATTTTGTTATTAATATTTGTTATTTTTGTTATTGCAATAATGAAAATTTGCTATTGTTATTGTAATAACAAAAGTGGCATGCACACCCCTAAAACATCTCATGGTCAATCCTGTCAAAAGCAGTCAACAGATCTAACAGGATCAAAAGAGTCAATAGCCTCTGATCTAACTCATGGCAAAGGTTGTCGAACAGGGCCACAAGCGCACTGTCAGTACCATATCCCGGATGAAAGCCAGACTGCAAGGGATCCAGAAAACTGATGTGGTCCAGATGCCCCTGTAGCTGCTGAGCCAACACCCATTCAATAACCTTCCCTAAAAAGGTACAATTAGAGACTGGCTGATCGTTGGCAAGGGAGTTAACATCAAGAGATGGTTCCTTGAGCAAAGGTTGCACTATGGTCTCCTTAAGGCACCCGGTGACCTTGCCCTCCCAAAAGGAGAGACTGACCATCCCCCACGAGCAACAGCCCCAATGTCTCCCTGCTGGTCTTAACCAGCCAAGACAGGCAAGGGTCCAGTTCACAAGATGTGGCTCTAACCGCCCCAAGCACATCCTCTGCTTCAGAGGGTGACACCCACTGAAATTGATCCCACAAAACTGGACAAGCCGGGGCATCCATAATCTCTGGTTCTCCCACCACAGCAAATGTGGAATTGAAGTCATGGTGAATGCAAGCAATTTTCTCCACAAAAGTCAATAAACCTGACTCAGTGAGCACTGGAAAACTCCAGTTCTAGGTGGAGACAGGCCAGTCCCCTCAACACCCAGAACAGCTCAGCTAGACGAGACTTCGCAGATGCTATGATGGCAGCCAAGAACCTTTTCTTTGCTGCCCACACAGCCATGGCATAGGCTCTTAAACTAGCTCTGTGTGGCAAGCTGTCATCTTCAGCATGAGTACGATGTCACTGTTGCTCTAACCACCTCCCCTCTTGCTTCAGCTGCCCCCAGTTTTCCATAAACCATGGAGACCTACAATGCCGATGCTCACGGAGAGGACGCTAGGGAGCCAACTGGTTGATGGCCTAAGCCAACAATGTGTCCGAAAGGGCCACAGGGTAATCGAGTGATCAGTCGTCAAGATTGTAGGGTCTTTCCCTAGAGCATTCTGGAACCTATCTGGTTCCATAAGTCTCCAGGGGCAAACAAACTGAACAGGTTCTGCACCTTTCTGGGGGCAGATATACACCAGGAAACAGGCCCATATGTGGTAATGATCTGTCCATGACATTTATTTATTTATTTTATTTATTTTATAAATTTCTACCCCGCCCCTCCTGCAACGCAGCTCGGGGCGGCTTCCAACATTAAAACAATAAAATACAATAAAATCAATCTAAAACACTCAGAAAATACTTAAAATATTAAGTATTAAATATTAAATATAAATATAGCTATAAACAGGGCTAGACCAAAACCACAAAACAAATGGGATGGGGACTAAACACCTCCCTCCCCACCCTCCCTCCCAAAGGCCTGGGCAAACAGCCAGGTCTTACAGTTTCGCCGAAATGTTAGAAGGCTTGGGGCCAGGCGAGCTTCCTCTGGAAGGGAGTTCCACAGCCGCGGTCCTACCACCGAGAATGCCCTCTCCATCGTGGCCCCCCGTTTAACACGGGGGACCTCCAGGAAGGCACCCCCGGCAGACCGCAGGAGCCGCT
>QEPC01000529.1:5245293-5316057 GCA_003113815.1 Sphenodon punctatus | reverse complement strand
GGGGGGGGGGATAGGTCAGCCCACGTGGCTGGCCTCTGCGTTCCCCCCCCATCCCCCAACTCACAGTCTGGCTCTTCCCTCCGCACGTGACAGATGACGGGCGCGGAGGCGGCGGTGACGGCGGAGCACCTGGATTCCCCGACTAGCAGCAGGGCAGCACGGACCCGCCGCAGCAACGGCAGGGTAGGTGGATGAAGGCACGTCCTGCAGGCTGCTGCGGCTCAGCCGCTGTCCCTGGGGCTTTATGTCCCCAGCTACTTCCGGGTGGGGGGAGAGGGGATAGGTCAGCCCACGTGGCTGGCCTCTGCGTTCCCCCCCATCCCCCAACTCACAGTCTGGCTCTTCCCTCCGCAGGTGACAGATGACGGGCGCGGATGCGGCGGGGATGGCGGCAGCGGCGGCGGCGGAGCACCTGAATCCCCCGACCAGCAGCAGGGCAGCACGGACCCCCCGCAGCAACGGCAGGGTAGGTGGATGAAGGCACCGTCCTGCAGGCTCCTGCGGCTCAGCCGCTGTCCCTGGGGCTTTATGCCCCCAGCTACTTCCGGGTGGGGGGGGGAGGGGATAGGTCAGCCCCCGTGGCTGGCCTCTGCGTTCCCCCCCCTATCCCCCAACTCACAGTCTGGCTCTTCCCTCCGCAGGTGACAGATGACGGGCGCGGATGCGGCGGGGATGGCGGCAGCGGCGGCGGCGGAGCACCTGAATCCCCCGACCAGCAGCAGGGCAGCACGGACCCCCCGCAGCAACGGCAGGGTAGGTGGATGAAGGCACCGTCCTGCAGGCTCCTGCGGCTCAGCCGCTGTCCCTGGGGCTTTATGCCCCCAGCTACTTCCGGGTGGGGGGGGGAGGGGATAGGTCAGCCCCCGTGGCTGGCCTCTGCGTTCCCCCCCCTATCCCCCAACTCACAGTCTGGCTCTTCCCTCCGCAGGTGACAGATGACGGGCGCGGAGGCGGCGGTGACGGCGGCAGTGGCGGCGGTGGAGCACCTGGATCCCCCGACCAGCAGCAGGGCAGCACAGACCCCCCGCAGCAACGGCAGGGTAGATGGATGAAGGCACCGTCCTGCAGGCTCCTGGGCACCAACGATATGTCCCCAGCAATGTCCCCAGCAATGTATCCCCTGCTTCAAGGCTGGTGCAAAACACCAAATCCAGAGTGTGCCCCACAACATGTGTCAGGCTGTTTACCACCTGCGACAGGCCCATGTTGCCATGGTGGCCATAAACTCATGCTCCGCTCCCTGAAGACTGCCATTGACGTGCATATTGAAGTCCCCCAAGACCACCATCTTCGGGGACCTCAAGACCACCTCCAACACCAGATTTTCTAGAGCATTCAGGGATGCTGCTGTGCAGGTGGGTGCACGGTATACCAGCAGAAGTCCTAATCTGTCTCCTGCCAAATCAATCACAAGGTGGAGGCCCTCCATACATGGTGGTGCTTGCACTGGATACGTCCTAATGGACCATGAATCTCTAAAAATAATGACTACACAACCCCCCACCACCATCCCTCCAGTCTTGGTTGATGCTGTATGGAGTTAGGCCCTGACTCAGTGTCCAGCTAGCTCTCTGTAATACACATGAGGTTGGACGTCTGGTGCAGGATTAACTCTTGGACAATAGATGATTTATTAACAACCAACCTCATGTTTATCAGCATCATAACAAGTCCCAGGGTCCTCCAATCACTGGCCATGTCACCACCTGCCTGGGGGACAGTGAGGGGAAAAGGTACCAAGTTGTATTCAGCAACGAACAAACAGAAGTCCCGTGCCAACAAAGGAGAATCCTAATGAGCCTACCCCCGCCCCCCGTGGGAGTAGGGGTACATCCCCTGGCACAGAACAATAGATGCTTAACTACATACCTGTGGGATGAACCATCCCCAGGTCACTTCCAATTCTTATTGGGCCAGGTGGAGAGGGGAGTAGGAATGGCTCTCCTCCCCAGCTGCCCAGTGCAAAGAAGGTCCCCCTTTGCCCCTCTCCAGAAAGCAATGGGGGTGATGGCACATCCCTCAGGCCACCTGCATACATTTCTTAGTTCAGTGTTCTGGTCCCATTTTAACAACATACGTACTGGACACTTGGCTAACAAGTGCTAAAATAAAGCACCAAACCCAGGCTTACATAGGCCCCAATGGATGTTTAAAGAGAAAACAAATGCGTTCTCATCACTTTGAGGAAGGTGGAAAAAAATCACCATACCATTAGGCCACTCATGGGTAAGGGAAAAATTCCTTCCCAGCCCTACAATGCAGTGACTTGTCCAAAACATACAGTGGCTGGTCCAATAAAGTGAAGTGGGCAGGCTTCTACTCCTCACCTAAGACAGCTGCCTTCATCCTTTTTTCTGGCAGGGCAGGGGGTTTTCAAGGGAAACGCTTTTGCATGCTGCAAGCTGCTTGGCTCCTGACTAGGGTTGACCAGCAACATCTGAGCCCATATTTTTGCTGCTGTTGAGCAAGGGGGCCAAATAGGGACAGAGATTAATTTTGTCACAATCAAGTTAGTCCTGATAATACTAGATATCAATACAGACATGGCTGATTACTGCTAACCCTGCATGCTAAGGGCAAATATATGCATATTAATTTAGAAACACCAGCTTAATAATTTTTGAAATAATACTTTTATTTTTGTTTCTAAATTCTATTTTATGCATAAGTTTCAAATATCATGTATGCATAAATGGTATGTTTATGTATTACACTTGAAATATGAGTTGTGTGTGGCACATTGACAATTTTGCATGGTGGCAGTATCCTGATGAGGGCTGAAACTTGCTCCTCAGTTTTACAGAGGATCACGGTACTCAAATCGATTTTACTAAGGAACTGAGTAATAACCACAGTACTCAGTTCCTCAGTAACTCCTCAATTGAGGGCAAGAAGGGGGCCAGATGGGCACTGGGGACAGGTAACAGGGCAAGTCGGGGGCAAGGAAGGAGGGAGGGGAGCAAACTCAGCTAGAAGCTAAGGGAACCAGTTGCGTTGCTGTCTGAAGCCTGTCTCAAGCCATGGGAGCCAGCTGTGCTGTTCTGGATGCTGCCTCCTTTGAATGAGGTGGAGCTCTCTGGGAGCATGCTCGGAAATGTAGTCCAGGTTGCTTTCAGACAGCATTAGTTTTAATTCTGTCTGGGAGCAAGCTGGACTACATTTCCCAGCATGCCTCCCGAGAGCTTTAGGAGCATGCTCAGAGAAACCTCATTTGAGCAGCGAGTCCAGCTCCCGTGTGACTTTTAGGTGACTCAGGGGCATCCCCCTTCCCCCTTTCCACTGCCCTCCTTGCTCCAACTTCTCTGGTCCCAGTGTCGTATTCCCTGACCCCCTTCCCAGGCCTGCACTGTTGGCTGTGCTACACTCTGCCCCCTCTCCTGCACTCTGTCCCTCTGAATTCCGAGTATTTTCCAAGGCTCAGAAGAACGGCACAGGCACCCGATACTGGTACTGTGAGGTATAGAGAGAGGAAGGGGAGGAGGATAGGAGCAGGAAATCATACACACACACGGCCCCACTCTTTGCAGCGACGTTATGCCGGGAAACAAATCCTCAGGATCGAATAGGGCCTCTAGGATCAAGGATCCGCAGCCTGGATCATCATAGGGTATCGGGGATGAGCACACACCTCCTGGCTGCCACTGCAGGTACTTAGAACATCAGATATCCCCAAGAATATATATTTTTTCAATATCTGGAACAGCCCTAGTCCTGACCATTATTTCCAAATTAAACCATGACTTGTACAATTGAATTTTCATGAGATACGGATATAAGTAGTATCCAGAAGCCCCCAAACAAGTAGGAACATATATGGAAACATTTCACAATATTCTATTTCTACTATTAACTTTATAGTAGAGCTGGATCTTGGTCCTCGTTTCCAAATTTCCAAAGTTTCGCGAACCATGGCTGGCCCTCAGAAAACTTTGGAAGCCCTCATCAAGTGCTGGCACCATGACTCAGAAACGTTGATCCCCTAGCCTTTAGGAAATAAAACTTGGTGCCATATTTGGTAGAAGGGGCCTATGGGTGTGAAAAGTTGAGGGATAGATAAGCCAGATGACAAGTTTTGATTGGCTGACAGGGGCAAATAAAAGTGGCTGCACAGTCATTTTTCATTATCTTTAGTGAATTTGGCATGGACTACACTTCTGATCTGTAAGTAATTGCCTTGGAGGTGTGTGTGTGCCTCTCCTGGTTATAGGGGCAATGCTGGGGGATGGGGATTAGTTGTTTCCAGTGCCATGCCATGATAAATAAATAAATAAATAAATAAAGTGTTTGGTGACTGGGGTGAGGGTGCTCCTCTGGGCCCAATCCTCCAAGCTTTCCTCATGACAGGGCTGGGCGGGGAATGAATAGACAGGAGGGAGACCATTAGCCAAGTTTAGCCCAGGTCTTCCCGATGGTTGTGTCGCTGGCCGTCGTGTCCCACAGCAGCAGGCCGTAGTGGGCAAACATCTGGTGGTGACCTACCAGGCGAGCTGGTGACTCTCGGACTATCACGGACTACTGTCTTGTTTGTTTTCACCCTAAGTCACCCAAGTGAGCCATAGATTATGCCCTCCTTGGCTCCTTACATGGCAGAGAACAACTCACCAGGTTCTTCCAGAATGTCCTTTCCTCTCCCCAGTAAGATAAAGTCAATACTGTAAATCTTAAATCTTAGAGATGAAACAACCATTTGGCTAGAATCATCCTGTTGGCAAATACTAAACTCTACATACAGCCCTACTGATAATTAAGATAGTCAAACTATAGGTATCTGGAAGGAAGGTTGGGGGAGTGAAATTGTGGAGCTCAATTGCTGGCTTCTGATGTTTTAAATAGTTTCAAAAAGCCAATATGTTGATCCAGTGTCAATATTTTCAAGGATAATTACTGTATAAGAGAGCAGAATTAAAGCAAGAAAATCAATTATGCTTTAATAAACCATGATAAGATCTTTATGGGAGATAAAGGAAGCTCTTAGAAAAGGGATGAGAACCAGTAAAGAGGGGAGATTGAATATGTAGAAATAAATTACACAACTTTGAAAGGTTGTGAAACAGATACATTGAAAACTTATGTGCAAAAATCCTCCAGTTATTTTTGGATGTCATGGCAGGAATAAAGCTAGTTCAACAAGTCCTTTAATGTGTATTTAATCTGAACTGCCCCAAAATTAGTAAATTGAAAATTAAACTTGGGCTAATCGAAAGAAAATGGAGCTTGGATACAAATACCAGCTTGCCTACAGAGACCGGAGATCCACTTGATACTTAATTACACTACAGAGCGGCCTGATATAGGTGTCAAAATTGACAAGAAACAAAGCTATCTGGTAGCTTCACAACTATGTGCAAGAATGTGCAAAACCATCCTGTCAGATATTTTTGAATACTCCTCCAGACTGTCTCTAAAAAGAGCCATTAAATTTGTCATGTATTTGAAAGGGAAAACTTTTGAACATCCCAAGTGACAGATGTCAGAGGACTCATGAATATATATGAGGTAACAGACATTCAAAATTACCAACAGGGAGAACTGATACTCTTATTTTTTTTATTTTTTTAAAGTTATAAAAAACTCAGAGCTGAAGCAACTGATTTATTTTCGTAAGCATGATAAGTCACCACCGCTTTGCATTGTGTTTTACAGTTAAAGCATCCTCCCCCCACCAAAAAACCCCCAAACAAAACCAAAATAACAAAACTAAAAAACATCCGGGTTCTCGTCCCACAACGTTCACTTTTGTCTGTTTAGGGCTAGAATGACAGAAAAAAGAAGAAATTAAGGGAAAGGAAAGTTGAGATAAAGGGTGTTTTTAAATGAGACACATCCACGTATGCCCCCGCGCCCCCAACCATGCATCCAACTGCTCCTGTGATGGTGGTATGTGGGGGAGCATGCTCCTGTGAGTCATGCACCAGCCATCCATAGCCACGTGCTGAGCACCACCGAAAAATCAGGAGTGTTCCGTGAGGTGCTAGCCACATGTGCGGCACCTGCTTCTGTGACTAGGATAACCATGCTGGGAGCTGCCTGTGTGAACCCCTCCCCACGTACTTCAAGTGCATGGATGCCCCGCAGCCGTGACACCCAGTGACAATGGATGCTCCCCCCACACACACCTTGCTCGTGTAAAAACACTCAAGGTTAGGTTATAGATGAAGCCTGCTGCACTGAAAATTATTTCAGTGGTTGGGAACAGCTGTTTTCTCTCTCATGTAAGGACATTTTCTATTAACTAAAAATTGTAAAGATAAAGTCAACCAACCATACAGGGAAGGACCTCAAATTAGAACTGTGATTTTACCAACATGTTCTTTAAATAAGATTTTTTCTATTCAACAACTTGGAAAAGCAGTATAAAGTTCATCTTTTCAGTTTCAGTTTGTCTAACCAAATTATCATGCTGCTGGCTTCATGTTTGTATGGCAATGATTAACTACATGTAAGGCATTTTCCTTATTTTATGTAACTAGATGCAGGAATTAGAGTATCTTTACAATATACATAGCATTTTGACTGTTTTTTCATCTTATAGTTATGAAATTTGCACTTTTTTTGGTTGACATGATTACTGGACTGTTGTCTACCATTCTTGAAAATCATAACACCTTAACTTCTACATATATCACAAAAGTTAACAAAACCTGTGTACATGAAGCATAATTTTAAATCACCCGATGTTTAAATATACATCCTGTGTAACAAATGCACGACATCATATAAATAGATTTTAAAATAAAAAAACAAAAAACGAATACTAAAATGAGTTATATGGGGAAGAGATACATCTATTTAATTTTCTTTAAGAACAAAGAAACAGCAGTGTTCAATAACAGCAGTGTTCAATAAACAAAAGTTAGGTTTATTTGGTAAAAGGAGGGACACAACTGTTCCCTTTTGAATAGAGAATAGAATCTTATTTCAGTTCTGATTCTTCTCAGGTGTATAACCAAGTGGGGAACAGCTTAGTGACCAAGCCTCCAGTTTGGAATACCTAGACTCTGTGAAACCACTGCTTCAGAGCCTTGTAATCAACATACATATAGCCTCTGAAATTATCCAACTAAAGCAGACCCCCGTAACTCCATAGCCATTCACTCAGGGATAAAAAATGAAAGTCAAATGAAAACAAACCAGTCAAATGTACACATCACTCCCAAGCTTCACCACCACTTAGCCTTCAGATCAATGGAGCAAACTCAAAGCAAGTGCTCTTCATGACAGAAGTCCCCCATCTAAAAAGTCAGTGACTTGAACAATAGTTATAAAACAACAAGCTTGACTGACACAAACCCTGTACACTGAAAATTAATGACTGAACTCACTATGATGAAGATGAAGTCTTAACAGACCAGTAAGCCTCATCCTAAAAAGATGCTTGATATCATAATTTTCTCAGATAGCCAGGTCTTTTAATCTGAGGCAACACTGACAAAGCTTGTCATGCCAATATATTTTAAAATTTTATATTGACAAATCAGTAGTCAGTGCTCACTATAACTTGAACATGCTAATCTGAAGTTGGCAACTTAACTTACCAAAGTTAAGATTTATTACAATGCAATTCGATACAATCCCAAAACATTGTTTGTGTGTCATATTTGAATAATAGGCATTCCCTGCTACTGTAGTATTACATGGAAGCAGCATTTCAGAATTAAAATGAAGGACAATTTCTTCAGCTTTCTTTAGTTTTTATTTGTTTCTGTCCACTTCTATTAACAAATTTTTTTTCTGAGAGTTCCTCTGCAAGTAAGTTTGCCTCAGTGATCTGAAACTGCCAAAGCTCAGTACTCTGACTGTACAGCAGGATGCATTTTCTTTCTACAACTACTTCAGTTCCATCACTTAGCAGGGAGACATTCAAATGTTTATTGTATTTCTACCTCTCAGCAAAACCATTTACAAGTTTGACTCTAAATAATCATGAATGGAGGATTCAAGCCTAGATCACATATTTTCATAGTATACTGCAGATGAAAATAAATGCTGACTACAAATGCTAGAAAAGACTATTGATCCAACCATTCCCTTTGCTTCAGGGAGAATGTTGTGCTGTGGATGGGAAATTAACCATCTGTAAAATGATGCTGTAGGAAGCATGTAGAAACTCCAAATCCTTATTTGGAGTATATTTTAATTTGATAAAATACAAAGTTGAAATCTACTGCCAAGATAAAAAATTGTCAGTATGCAGTTTTACTTGGTGTCACCCAAACTAAAATAAAGAACATAATGACAACTGAAGGGGAAAAAAAGACGAATACAATGAAGCACTGTGTAAACAAGGGTAGGGGTATCAAACAAGGTTGGGCATTGCTTGCTGGTACTTTCTATGTGCTGTCTGGCCACCAAAATTTATTTTGGGCAGGAATCAGTTGAAGTGGTTGTGAAAAAGTTCCAATGTAGAAGAGTTTGGAGGGCTCACTAGAAGGTTCTAATTTCATACCAACTCAAGGAGTTACAGCACATTTTCCACGTCATGCATACAAGTAAAACTCCTGACTAAAGTGTTTTCAAACATTGCTGTTCTAGAAGTGACTGTTACAAGCAACAATAAGGTGGAGGCTCAGATAAGAAACAATTATTTTTGCCAGTGGGGACTAGAGAAATATGAAGATAGCTAGGATATGAAGTCAAGGATACATTTTAGAACACACTGGCTGAATAATACCTACATCAGTATTTGAATGTAGCTACATACACATATGCACATATGAAATATTTTAGACAAATGCTAACTTGTGTATCCCTTGCGTAGGATTACCTCTTATTTCCTCAGGCATATCTAGCATTCTGTTTTCCTATTCTGCTCCTTTCCTTAACTTTGTAATCCTCCCCCACTTTAAATATTTTCCTATTCTAGCTACGTCATCACTATTGCAGACATTTGAGTGCAAATTTGACTTCTTACTGTTTTTATGACAAACATTTCAACATTGTCCAAAATAACAGATTCCATACACTGCTGCAGTTGTTAGTTACCATAAATGTGATAATTTTTACAGCAACACAGCTGCCCAAACTATTTTACTGTCATTAACATTCTATTGAAGGAAAGCAGCTAGCCTTTCCAATAGATGGGGGGTTTAGGAAGGGAGAATAGGAGTCAAAGGGTATGAATCTTTGAAACCAATGTATTTGATTGAGGTGAAGTGAACAGGGGGGGCAAAAACAGCAGCTGCAAACTATACTACTATTGCCTACAATGAACTGTGGGTGTTAACAAATTTATCGGTGGCCTGCTTTGGACCATGATCCACCGGCATGTTTGTTTGAGTCCTGCCAGACATTCGCCATGGGCTGGACATGTCATCAGCGAGCCCAGGCGGTGATCCCGGAGACCTCCGGGATTACAGCCTGGGCTACCATTCACCCAGTCGGAGCAAAGCAGGCTAAAGCGGGCTGTACTGTTTTTTATGTCCCACTGTGACCCGCATTGAGTCCGACATGTCCGGCTGTCATGGCTGGCTGGCCGCAGCGCAGGAGCCACACATTCTTGTGGCTCTCTGTCATCCCTGGTGGCCCAGCTGCTGGCTTGTTATTTAACCAGTCAGACTGTATTGCTGGTGAGTTCCCAATGTGAGTCGTGTTGTGATGGCAGCGCTCTGCCGTTACTTTATTGCCGATGATGAACACTTTAGTGTGATTGTCTGTTGAGAACAGTTTGTACACCATTGCTAAGCTTCCAGGAGTGCTTCAGTTCCTAGTAGATAAAGCTGGCTCAACCAAGATTAAAGTGGATCATTGACAAAAGAAGTGTGTGCTCTTGCCACTGATTACAGTAGCCCCTTTGCAAATGGATTCCATAGCATGGCAAAACAGCTTAGTTTGTACTTTAGAATATCCTAGTTGTATTAAGTTTGCATCCCACAAAAACGGATTCTAGTTGTTTGTTTGTTTTTTAAAATAATGCTTGGCAGCAAAACTACAGAGATGACTGTCATTTATTATAACTATGCCATTTTGACAGTATACAGGTCTTAAAATGGGTGGCATGCAATTTACAGTGGAATTATAGTGTTTTCATTTTAGAGGATAAAATTACTAATGAAAAATGCTATTCTGCAGTTCTGCTATTCTGATCCTAGGTCTATCATGAAAGCTTCCAAAAATGAGTAAGTTTTAAAACAGTAAAGTCCCAAAGTAAGTTTCCTGGCTATAGTAAGATTGTAGAAAGAAGCTAGGTGGTTTAATGTACAAAGATCTTTTTCTCAAGCAGCGTTTCTTCAGTTTAGATAATTGAAGAAGATGCAGTTGGAACGTTACCACTGCTTATGATGTAACCACCTTGTATAGGAAAGATATGTTGTGCAATTAATGAGAATGCTAGTGTGATGGGGACTATTGTAAGTGCCTAGATAGATAGATAACAGATTTACAAGTGTAATTTAAAGATAGTCTTGATTCATGTGTGCATTTAATCAGTCTTCACACAACTGAGGAAAAGGGATAAGAGAAAAAAATTACAAAAGGAGAAAAAGGCAATTTAACAGGTTTAGAGATAGGCCATCAATAGGCAGGCAATAGCTTTGAAAACTAAAATGAAACACAGCTCCTAAGATAAAGGAGGCTACACAGAGTACAAAATTGGTGCTGACGGCATCTTTGCTGGAAATAAAAAAGCAATTTATAAAATACTCACTAAAAACTGTAAGATTAGAGAAAATTCTGCTGTGAGTCCTTCCTCACATGACATGTCTGTGTGGGGAAAGCGGGGAGAATAGAGTGTTTAAGCAAAAGGGAATTTTAAACCAGGAAGTCAGTTTGAAGTGGAATGATAAAAGTGGGGAGGGAGAAAAAGGGAGAGAAGATGGAAAAATTGAAAGGTGAGCTTTTCCACTGATGATGAACAAGGGTAAGGAAATACTGTATCAACTATTTTACATACGGACTAACTGAATGTTATCATATTCAGTCTCTGAAAGGCAATTCTAGTAGAGGATATGCTTTTTGTATGATGCCAAGTCTTTTATCTTTCATTCTTCCCTATCTTTGACTAGGAAATACTTTGAAGAAACAGCTTTAAAGGTTTCTGACGAGTCACAAGATGCAGTACTGTAAAATGACATTAGTCCATTCTCCATCTTTCAAGTATAATCAGTTTCACTACAGGCAGGAATACTAGAAAAAGATTGTGGCCATTTGTCTCCCAATAAAATACCTTTTGATGGAGAGGTGTTAAGAACGACTTAAAATGTCATCAACCTAAGCTGTTGCCAATTTTATATTTCACCCAGTGATTTTCAGCACAAAGCTTTTCGTTTTAGTACAGTACCTACAGGGCCAAACAGACAAGAATCCAAACACTACCAGGGCCACAGATATTTTAGGATGGTTGGCAGACTAGGAGTTGAATTCTCTCCCCTCCCCCCCCTTTTTAATATTTATAAATTTTCTTGATTAATAATGTACAACATAATACAAAACTGTTGACCATTTTCATACACTGATAGACCTGCATCACCAGCCTATTGGGTCAACGTTACCATAACATTTCTCAACTGTTGTAAGTATGTAACTATTTGTCCATGCCTTTATTTTAGCAGCTAGGGTCCAGTTCTTCTCTGTGTTCGTGTAGTGAAGGCTTAGAACTGGTAGTCAAACAGAGTCTGAAGATCCTTTTTGTTCATCCTTGATCCTATGAGTACACTTATAATTGGGGACCAAATGTCCTTGAAAGTTGGGAGCTTATTCTGTAGACCTGCGTGCAGTTTCTCCATAGTGAACATAAGCCAGATCCTGTTTGTCCACTCGCCGTAAGAAAGCTCCTCATCAGTTCTCCAGTGCCTGGCTATGATGTTTAATGCTGCTAAAAACAGAACTTTACAGGATTCTTGACACATCTGCATGTTTTTTGTTTTTGGGTACAGGCCCAGTAAGTCTCTCTCTGGTTTAAAAGGAATCACCAGACCTGCCACTTTATTCGCTATTTGCCATATTTTCACCCATAAGACCTGTACTTTGCAGCAATCCCACCAGCAGTGTCTGTAGTCTCCCTCCTTACCACACCGCTTCCAACAGAGGCCTTTCCCTTTGGGGTCACAGTATTTCATCTTCGCAGGTGTTAAGTAATATCTGGTGACTAATTTTATTTGGGTTTCTTTAACCTCCAAGGATGCGCAGCTGCTCATATGGTGTCATATCTTTTTTGATTCTGTTTCCCCTATCTGTATCTTCAGATCCTTTCCCCATTTTTCTAAGTAGGAGATAAGTTTTATATAGTGTAAGTTTTAAACTCCTTATATATCCTGCCCATTCTCCCGGATGTCTTACTGTGATTAAATAGTATTTTTTGTAGTTTGTATGGCTCTCTACTGTAATCTTCCCTGTTTTGTGGGCAAGTGCAGATATTTCTCAGTTGCAAATACTGAAATATGTCTATTTTTCCTTGTACTATATTTTCCATCTTTTGGGGGGACGTGAATTTTCCTATTGAAAATAGTTGTTGCATACTTACTATTCCTTTCCCCCTCAAAGTGTTTCTCAAACCGGGGGCTAAATTTTGCTCTACAGCTTGCTTTGTATCTATTGGTGTGTAAGATGAAACTCCCTTCTTTGTTCCCATCTTCCTTTGAACTCTCTGCCAATATTTTAGGAGTGTACCAACAAATGGGTGTTCTTTTTTGTGATCCTTATGAATGTCTGCTTGATCTACTATTATGTCTCTCAGGGATTACACTTGGAGGATTTATTTTTCTATGTTCACCCATTCAGGTGAATTTTGCTCATGGTACCATTCTAGGAGGGCACCCAGAGATGCCGCCATATGATATACTCTGAGGTCAGGAAGATTGATTCCTCCTTTGTCGAGTCTCTTCATCAATGTTGTTTTCTTTATCCTAGGCTTTTTTCCAGTCCAAACAATGTCCCACAAGAGCACATCACTTTGCTTGAAGAAAGAGTTTGGGAGTTGTATTGGGAGGGTCATAAATCTGAACAAACGTTTGGGTATTATTATTATTATTATTATTAACAAACATTTATATAGCGCCAGCAGTGTACCTGGCACTTTACAAAGTAATAAAATAGACAGGGTCCCTGCCCCTAGGGCTTACAATCTGAGAGACAGGAGCTGGGGGAGAGACAAGGGGTCTAACATTCATGAAGATGCGAGGTCTCAAGTGCACGTACTTGGCTTGGTTACGATGAGAATGACAGCAGGCAGGTCCATGTTGCAAGGATAAGGGTAAACCGATCGTAGGTATAGGAATAGTGGCTCAGCAGGATAAAGAGTCAGACAGAGCAGAGCGAAAGAGGTGAGTTTTAAGGAGAGATTTGAAGGTATGAAGGGACGGGGCAAGGCGGATGTGGACAGGGAGGGAGTTCCAGGCATGGTAGTACTATCATTTTGTGTAAGTTAATCTTCCCCATTCAGAATACCATTTGTTTTTGCCATGGCTTTATCTCGTCCCTTAATTTTTAAAAAAGTGGCAAATAGTTAGCCATATAGAGGTCTTTTAGATTCTTGGTGATTGTTACTCCCAGATATTTTATGCCCTTCTCACTTACTGCAAAGGGGGATATATTTTTAATTGTTCTTCCTGTTTTTTATCCTGGCCAAAGACCAAGGCATAGGACTTTTCCCTATTAATGGATTATCCAGAGATCTCGTCAAATTTCTCTATTGTCTTTATTAGTTCTGGAATTGACTTACTTGTGTTTGTGATGAATAGGAGCAGGTCATCAGCATACAGTCAAAGTTTGTGAGTCTGTCCCCCAATCTCCACCCCCCTATTTTATCATTTTGCCTTATGGTGTTTGCGAGCACCTCTAGAACTAAATTAAAGAGGAGAGGCGACAGTGGGCAGTCCTGTCTTGTTCCTTACTGTAAGTCAAAGGGCTCCATGAGGGCCCCATTCACCACTAATCTGGATTGTGTTTTTTTGGTAATTGCTTCCAGCCAACGTAAAAAGTTGCCATTAAAACCCATCTTTTCTAAAGTAAGAAAAGGGCATTTTGGTTCTATAAAATCAAAAGCTTTCTCTGCATCAGCCGATATTATCATCGTCGGTATTTTTTTTTTTTAGTAAGAGTGTATATTATATTGGTTACTTTCTGGATATTGTCCATTCCTTGCCTGCCTGGAAGAAAGCCTGTTTGATTTTGGTGGATAATCTCTCTTATGACTGCCCTTAATCTAGTGGTCAGAATTGTAGCAAACAGCTTAAAATCAGCGTTCAGAAGAGATATTGGTCGGTAGCTGCCACATTGCTCTGGTGTTCTACCGGGTTTTGGGATTAGAGTTATTATTGCAATATAGAAAGTCTGTGGTATACATTCCTCTTTTAGGATGTTATTAAAGGTTTTTGTGAGATATGGCACTAATATCTTTGAGAATGTTTTGAAAAATTCATTGGGGAACCCATTGGGTCACTTGCTTTATTTCTCTTTGAGACTTCTATTGCCTCCTGAACCTCCTGCTCTGCTATGGGCATATTCAAAAAGGCCCCCTGCACCTTATTTATACTGGGAAGCTGTAAATCTTTTAAAAATGCTAGTATTTCTGTCTTTTCTGTTTTTTGTGAGCTATATTTTTATAGAAGTTCAGGAAGGAGTTTTGTATTTGTGTCAGGTTACTGGATCTACCTCCTTCTTTGTCTTGAATCATAAACATCTGGACTTTTCTTTGTTTAGTTTTGACTAGGCATGCCAATGTTTTACTAGCCTTATTGTTGTTTTCAACGAAATGAAACCTAATTTTTTGTAGTTGCCTTTTTGTTTTTTCCAGTTATATCACATTTACAAAATTCCCTGGTTTTAGTGATTTGGACGGGGTTGATTTATTTTGTGCCTCCAGCCTTTGTAGAGTAGCATATCTATCTTGCAATTGCTGCCTTTTTTTTTCAGGATTAGCGCCTGTAGGGCTATAATTTTCATTTGAATAACCAACTTTGCTGCTTCCCATAGGGTTGCTGATGATTTTACCGAGTTTTCATTCAGGTCAAAATATGATTTTATATCCTCTTTAAGCTGTTCTCTATTTTGTTCATTTTTTAGAATATTCCTATTTAGTTGCCAATTAATAGTGTCCCTCCCCCTCCTCCCGCCTGTGCTTCCTAATAATTGTTATCACTGCATTATGGTCTGAAAAAATATTGGGTGGATATAACACTTTTGGCACCTGTGCAAATCCAGCTTTGCTACTACTACGTGGTCTATGCGCATATAACTATTGTGTACATTTGAGAAGTAGGTGTATTTTCTCATGCCATTGGTATGTCTCCAGACATCAATCAGCCCATAAGAATCCAACAGCTTGGATATCTTTCTTTGCTCACTTCTTAAACCTCCTTTTTTAGAGTGGTCTAGATCTGTTAGTGCAGTGTTAAAGTCCCCTTATATTACTGTCCATCCTTTTGCATTTTCTGCTATCAGTGGGATATACTGCTTGTAGAAGGATAGCTTCCCTTCATTCGGGGCATATAGATTTGCTAGTGTAAGCTGTTGTTCCTCCATCCTTCCAATGATACAAATAAACCTTCCCTCCTTGTCCTTTAAGATTTTCTTTGCCCTGAAAGTCTTGTTTTTATTAAACCCAATTATTACCCCGGCCTTTTTTTGTTTTGTTCGAGCAAGGGGAGTACATCTCCCCTATATTGGTACTGGCAAATCTGGGTACATCTTTTCCTAATTGGTGTGTCTCTTGCAAGAAGAAAATCTCTATTCCCTGTCCTTCTAATAAGTTCCTAACTCTCTTTTTGGGGGGGTATTGAGGCCCCTCACATTTAATGTAATGGTTCTAATTCCACTCATTGTTGGGTTTTCCAGACATTCTATGTGTGTCCCTGCCCTTTGCTATTCCTTTGCTTTCCTTCCTTACCCATTTTATTGTTTCCTTGTGCTTGTTGGCAAAAACAGACCCATTTTTCTTCACCATTTCAAAGTATGCCTTCTTTAGTATTTCTAGAGACCCTTGCTTATAAAAATCATTTTTGTTAACACACTTATCTAACTTCTTAACACCCTGAATTCCCTCTCCCTCCCGCAACTTTTCCCCTCACCATATTTTCCCCGCCCTTCCATGTCCCATCAACCCTTGTCAGACTTTCCCTCCTTTGCACCCTTAAGGGGGATCTGTTGGGGTTCAGAAGCAGCTACCTGTGTGTGCCTCTAGTTGCCTTTTCCTTCCCCCTCCAGCTCAATATTGTTCATAACCGTTTTTTTCCCTTTTAACGTAGTGCAAGCCAGTTTTATGTAAAAATTTAAACCTTAATTAAGTCAAGACTAAACAGCATCGCAAATCCTGAACTTTGATCACTTGGAGTTTAGTATTGTGAATCTCATTTGATTGTTGGTACATTCCTCCCAGTCCACTTAGCTTGAGATCTTGTATTTTATCTGTCTTCTTGTTCTTCTTTATCCTGCTCCAGAATTTGGTGCGGTTGGCAAAGAGACAAGAAAAGCCTCTAGGTCTTCAGTGCTGTCGAAGAACTTCTTGCTTCCTTTAACTAAAATCATCATTTGTGCAGGGAAGGTTATTTTTGGCTTTAAGTTTATTTCATTTAGCACCTGAAATAATTTGTTCAATCTCATTCTTTTCTTTACAGTTTCAGCTGCATAGTCTGGGTAAATTCTAACTGGTTCTTGCTGGAAGGACAATTTTCTTTATATTCGTGCTTTCTTTAGTATTTTCCTCTTTTACTTGATAGCTAGATAATTTCAGTATAATAGTGCGGGGAGGGTCAGAGTCTCTTTGCCGGGGGCATCCTACTCTGTGGGCTCTGTCAATAGCAGCATTGTGAAGCTGTGTCTCTTCTGGAAAATTCTTTTTTATTATTGACCAGATGATCTCGTTTACTCCTCCTGTCTCGGTTGTTTCTTTTACCCCGTTGAAACGCAGGTTCACCCTCCCTGAGTGATTTTCCAGATCCTCACATTTCATTTGGAGGAAGGCTGCCTCTCCTTTTATCTTGTTTAGCTGCTCAGTTACTGTGAGTGACTGATCTTCTAAATGTGGAGATTCTTTCCTCCATTACCATGCCCTCTAGCTTTTTTGTTCCCCTCATCAACAGAGGATTTGATTTTTTGCATTTCTTTTTTGAGTTCTCTTTTCATTTGTAAAATTAAAGTTTGCATCGACCTCTCTGCTGCCTCTTCGTCGTCTGGCTCCGACGTGGCCTGCTCTGCCTCAGTCTCTAGTGCCTCCAGAACCCTTTTGTTACCAGGACCTTCAATGTCAGAGTCCTTGGGTCCCGCAGCATCTTTCTTTTGACAAAAGTGGTCCAGCGCGTTGTTTTGCATATTTATTTTTTTTAGGCTTGTTTCTTCCTATCATTTTTCGTTGTTTTAAAGGTTTTTACTCAAATTTTCTTCGACTGTCAGCTTGATTTGGAGCTGGAGGTACGGAGCTCGGGCTTCTCCCAACTACCCGTGCTGGCGCATGCGCAGATTTCCCTAGAAGTTGAATTCTAAAGATACATTACCATTAAATAAATAACCAATGTATTCATAGGGTAATTTCAGACGTGACGGGCCGCCAGGCCCGCCACGTTGAATCATGGGTCGGGATCCGGAACGGATCCTGGTCAGGAATCAGTCCAGCCGTCCTTTAGATGTGCTGGCCTGATTCCACCTGGGGATTGGGAAGAGGGCGGGGCTGTGCAGCATGATGTGCGGCCGCACAGCCCCCCCCATGCTCCCCTGGCTGCCTGCCCTCTGGGAGACAGGCGGGCGCAGCGGCCAATCTGGCCGCTGCACCTGATCCCGGACCGTGGCCGGGACCATGATCCTGCCGGGCTGCAGGTAACAGACGTTACCTGCGGCTCATCATGGACTGTGCCCAATCCAACCATGCTTGGGGCCCGATCCCACCATGCTTTCGGACCTCTGGGCAGCCAGAGGTCCGAAAGCATGGTCGATGTGATTCTTGCCAGGTATTCATTGGGGTGACATCTGGCGGGAATTCCTATAGACGTTACGGTACCAACGGCCACCACAAGGGATTCACTGTGGGTGATGGTGGTATCATAACATCTGAAATTACCCATAGGGTTAAAACAGACAGGCACATAACTACTTTTACATTCCTTATGCATGTTGCAAGGCTGTATTGGCATCCTATGCAGCACCACAACATGCATAAGAAATGCAGTATTAAAAAGGGGTTAATGTGCATGTCTATTTTTACCCATTTTCAGGCATATACACTGGGGCAAATCCAAGGTACAGGCACACAAACCAATTGCACACCATATACACAACATGTGCAGGATGTGTGCACACCAATTGCATGGTATAGCTGACTCAATCTGGGCATGTCAGCAGTGATCCTGGGTTGTGATCCCACCAAGCATAGCACTTGGTGTGCATGCAAACTTTGAACCGAGCCCTTCGTTCTGTTATACTATATTTAGTGAGAGAGGAAGAGCGTGGTACTCTTATTAATAATAGTCTAGTATTAAAAGAATGTTGGTTTTAATAAATAAAGGCATCTTCACCCTGACACAAACTTCAACTTGCAAGGAAATTGATAAGTAAAGTTCTTTTTGTAAAGAAAATTATAATTTGTGTTTATGTCAATAGAAACTTAAAAAAAATATATATTTTTAAATATTGCGTTATGAGAGAAATTTGGGATGGAGAACGTGTAACAGTTTCTTCCAATTCTGCCTGCTGCTGCAATGTAATGCTGAGTAACAAATGTAACATAAGAAAATGTAATAAAAAGTGATGTTGTTACTGTAAAAAGTGATGTTAGTGAAATGAAAGTTAGACAAACCAGCACTGTGAATCAAATTTTAACAAGCTTGCTTTTTCTGTTTGACTGCAATTAGACTGTTACCCAATAAGAGCTAATGACAATGTTGTATATAGTTAAATTTATTCTTCTATTGTTTTTGTAATTTAAAGAGAAAATATGTATGTTGTTAAGTGAAAGTTCTGAAGATATTAGTTTGGCTGTTTACAGTTGTGTTACTTTAATGTTAAATATATAGGTAAATAAATGTTTTTAGTATATTCTCAAGATTGTGGTGTAGTTGTATATGAGTGTTGGTTGTCTGTTAGTTGTGTGAACTACATTTAATAAGAAAGTGAAGTCTGAACGATGTCTCAGAATATATTGTCCTTGGATTAGATTTCTTGCTGTCAGTGTGGCAAAGCCATTTTCTTTGGATTGGATATCTTGCTGTGTATGCATGGTTGTTTGTCATATAATAAAATACCTAAATAGGAAAAGAAGTTCTAGCAACGTTTGCTGGGATACGACAGCGTTGTTGACAAGGGGGGATTTATTAAACGACTGAACCAAAATTTTAAGTAGGGCAAGACATTTGAACAATATCTCATTGTTCATCCCTGGTTGTTACTCATCCGAATAAATATTTTAACCGGAGATGAATTTAGAACAACGCTTAGATCTTCTATGTTACGTTTACTGAGATCGGGGTATTTGTTAGTCGCCTGAAAGAATTGTTTAAGTAGGAGACGTCTGAACAACGGTTTGCTCATGTACGTGTCCCTTGTTAAAACACCTTGTGAATGCAGTGACTGGTAAGTTTTTAGACCTGGTACCGAAGTTTGAACAAGACCTGTCTTTCGTGCATGCTATCCCCAGTCAAAAGGATGCATGCACAACATACAGATTCTTCCCACTGACTATAATGCTATCTTGTACTAACAATAATTTCTGATAGAAAAAAACAAATATCTTTCAACAAGGAGCAGTGATTATTATAGAGTACTTTTAATTTCCGAGCACATTAAAGTTAACGTACACTGTTGGATAAAGAAGAATTCCCCTGCAAAAGATTTAGTCACTACCTGAAAATCAAGAGTATCAAAAGTCCCATGTTAAAGATAGGTGGAGATTGAATGAGATTATAGAGGCTGTATCACATCTCTATAATAACATTACTACTACTACAATAAAAAAATAAAATAAAATAATAATAATAATACAGTACCAGCAACATGCCTGGTACCGAATGGTTACAATTAGAGAGACAGGCCCCTGCTCCCATTTAGGGACGATTGGGACAGGGAGGGATACATAGGTAGGTAAGGTAAGAGATATATTTGTGTCAGCACATGATGTTAAGAGTTTATCAAAGATTTTGTGGTGAAGTGAAAGCTTTTTATATTAAATCATGGTGTCTTTGAGAGAAAAAAAACCCCTCTCATTTAAAGTCACAATAAGACCTGTGTATGCGTATGTGTGTTTTGAACAACCAAATGAATGTAAGAATAAACAGAATAAGGCAGAATAAAGTAAATGATAAAATATTCCTACAAATTTCTGTCAACAGAAATTTTAGTCCCTGCTATTTCAGCCAAGACAGTACACCAATTTTTGGTAAAGTAGAACATGTCTGTACTTTCCACAAACAGCTTTTATCTATCTGAATCAATGAAATAAAGAACTATGCTCACATGGATGGGGCATGGAATTCCTGGACTGGGAAAGAGCTTATAACACCAACAGTTCAAAACCTTTTCCCATAGCTGTTTCAGTCTTGCTTGATAATTACTGAACGTCTATGGAGTGCTGATTTAGAAGGGAAACTTTTGAGATTTGATACATAATTTCCTCATACAACTGTTAGTACTAGTTTTATCTTGGGCTAAAGGAGGCTGTTTTTCTCAAATCGAAGTTCAATTCAGTTTTTGAATAAAGGACCACTTTTGTTTTAAAGTAAGGGAAGAACTTCTTAAAGTTGTTTTTGTTTTTTTAATTGTATTATTATTATTATTATTTAAAGCTTCTTGTTACTGTCGCATAAACTTTTCCCTTAACTGTGAACTTGAAAATCCTAATATAATCACACAAAAAGAATAAGGAATAAGGTATGAATGAATGCAACTTTGAATAGTTCATAGAAAGTTTGAAAGAGTCTCCTTTTAATTGGAAAGGGATCTTAGGTTCTGAGTGTACAGTAATTAATGCTGACAAAGTAAAAAGTGTCAGTTTTCGTACTGATGATGAACAAGGATATTGAAATACTGTAACCAGGCTACTCTGCAGATCAAATATTCCCAACTGTGGATTGGCCTTCCATCTGGAAAACCTACCACCTTTCCATTTCTCTTTCAAACACCCCCTTTCTTCACATCCATTTAATAAATAAATTTTAAAAAAACTTAGCCCAAGCGTTATTAGAAAACAGAATAATTAAAAGAACTAAGATAACCTCAAACTCCTGCACTATAATAAATAGAAGAAAAAAAGAAAACGAGCAGGAACAATTGGTTTTCCTGCAACCAGAAGCTTTGACTCAGGCTAAAATTAGCCTTTTTGTAAGTTTAAAATGAAAGTATTTTTCCTTGCAAAGTGGAGAAAAGGTTAATAGCTGATGGACTGTGCTTCATATAAAGAAAACTGCTGTAAAAAGTTACAGCCACCAGAATGGCAATGAGCCCATAATTATTGATTTTGTAAGTAGCAGATGTTCCAAATATAAAATAGTTGGCATACATTAAATAGAGACTCCATTTAATTTTGGCTTATGTTTCTGTATTTTAACAAAACTATAAACTTTGAACAGAAATATTTTATTTTAACAATAAAAAAAATGCTTTGCCTTCCACAACTAATGGTCAAATCTATTCAAACACTTTTAAAGTTCATAAAGTCTTTTAGTCTGGGTGACCATAGGCAATTTCTCTTTGTGCAAACGCAGCATAGTGCCCAACATTTTGGATTGAAGTCAGATGAGAAAGTGGCCCTCTGAGATATGTTCAGCTGGTAGGGAACACTTCCTGGAAACCAGACAATAAAGAACAATTATGAGAGGCAGGAGACTAACGAAAAAGAAAATTGCCGTCTCCTGCATAGGCCACTAAGGAATAAAGCAAAGCTTGACATTACTGACCAATAGAGAGTCAAAATACTTTGTTGCTTTCATTTTCACTTCAATTGACTCATTTTAATGGGACTCCCAGTAGCTTCTCTAGTACAGCTGCCATATATGGAGTAAAGCTGTTCAAAGGAGTAGTTTTCTTTTCTTTTAATCCCTTTGGTCTCCTCCAGACTACCTCCCACCCCATTTTTTACCTTGAACTATCACTGTTGCAGAACTGCTTTTCGGCATAGGGTGCAATCCAGCTCCTATTGAAGTCAATGGCTAAACTCCCATTGGCATGTATGGAGCTGAATTGCGCCCATAGTATACACCAAGACTGCAAATAGTTAGGAAACTGATAGAGTACATATACAGCCCATTAGGCTCACAATCAGATGGAATTTGAGCAAATTAATATTTCCCAATACAAAGTAGCCTCTATAATGTTCATTACCTAGACTGTCAACCATCCCACATTGCAGAAGCTATTTAATTCTGCTGCACAGTACACCATCCAAAACACTCAGCATCCACATTTTTGAGACTGTGTAATACTCTTGGCTCCCTCACAGTGTATGATGACAAAAGGGGGGTGGGGGGGAGAAGATAACGAGACTTTGGAAAAGAGAACAAAGATAGCAAAGTAGCAGAAAAGAACAGCTAATCAGTTTGAAGTATGGAAAAGGTAGATAGATAGATAGATAGATAGATAGATAGATAGATAGATAGATAGATAGATAGATAGATAGATAGATAGATAAAAAATGAGCCTAGTGCTCCTATAATTGCTGCAGGTGAGGAGGAATGAATCGACTTGACTAGAAAAGTGAGATGTGTTTTAGAAAGTATCCTGGTCTAAGATCAGAAACTGACTTTCCTCATACACTACATTGAACAGAAGAAACTATTGCTCCCTTGCTTTCTTTTCCTCCTGCCCAGATGTCCAGCTTTCCAGACTCCAGCTACAATACCAGCCCCCATCTCCCCGTAGGTGAGCTCAATTGCTTGTACCCTTCTTCCCACATGAGGATACTTTTCCCTTTTGCTGATCTGTTGAAGAGTATAGAACTGATTAAATTCTCATCCCCATTAATTATATTACAGGGGAGATGTCATGTACAGGTATGATATGTTAGAGCAATATTTTCTATAGTTTATTCCTTCAAGTTAATAAGCTTTTGACTTAATGACACCAGAAACAAAGCTAAGAGAAGAAATGTAAGGCCTTTGGGACGTTATGTTTTAAATTCAAAGAAACAAGGGGTCATTTTTAAAAAAAAAAAATTAAATGAAGCATTGTATAAAAATACATTGCCCTTTGAAACGTTTGTGTGTCAGAAATGGAGACTGAATTCAATCATTCAAGTATATATCAGGGATGTTAGTCCTGCATGAGGCAAAAATTTCAAAGCAAGTTTATCTATGGAGTTGTTATAAGTTCAACAGCGTAGGAATTTGGTGTTTGAGAGAGCTGTCCAACTGACAACCCTAGAAAGTTACATGACTACAGAATCCAGAACAAATAGAAAACTAAAAGGGTTTGTTGAAAATATGGACTTTTTGAAGTATTAAAGCTTTTTCTGTATATTTCAGTGACACGAAAGCAAGTAGTTATCTATGGTTTTCTGCCCATTTTGAAATGGAATTAATCTTCGTAACTAATGATGGAATTAACGTGAACTTAAAATCATTACAATTCCAGGGCCCAGTTTCTATTAGACATTTTGTAAGAAAATACAAGAAGATAATTGCTGGCTATTTAGCAACATTACGTTTCCACTAATCATTACTACTAGCGTAATGCCCTCTACATGGGGCTGCCCGTAGCGACGGTTCGGAGAGTGAAGCTAGTGCAGAACACAGTGGCCCATCTCCTGACAGGGGCGAACCAACATAACCATATTACACTGGTCCTTCTCACTCTACACTGGCTACCTACAGTCTTCTGGGACCAATTCAAGATGCTGGTTTTGACCTATAAAGCCCTGAACAGTCTGGGTCCCACCTACATAAGGGATCGCTTCATTCCCCAGGTGCTGAGCTGACATCTGTGGTCAGCCGGGGATGCCCTCCTGGAGGTTCCTTATTGTAGAGAGATGGTTAGTATGAGCAGGACATTCTCAGTGGCTGCTCTGTTGCTGTGGAACTCTTTCCCAGTGGAGATTCGCCTCTGTCCATAATTTGCTCACCTTCTGATGACAGTGTAAGACTTGGATGTTCTGCCACGCATTTGGAGGAGTAGTTGGGTAATGGGAAGGGAGGGGGAGCGTTATATTGGTTTTATGAGGGATTAACTGTTTTATGGCCCTATTTAAATCTAGTTTTGATGTTTTATGTACTTTCCATTTTATATATATTTTTTATTATAAGCCACCTCAAATTGCCAGAGGCAGCAAATTCCCATCCCCCTCCATGGGCTGTGCAGCGGAATGGCCATTGTTCCTGCCACAATATCGAGAAGGAAGCTGCAGGGGTTGCAGGAGGGGACCTGAGATCCCCTCCTGCTCTCCCTTCCCTAACTGGTTATTGGCTGAGAGGTGTCAGATGCAAAAGGGGTAAGGGCAGTTCTGAATTGGAGCTTTTCTCCATCTAGGGACTTGTGGCAGAAAAAGTGTGAGGAGGAGTGTAGCAGGGGGTCTTCTAGGGCCGCACAGGGCGCTGGGTATCTTTTGGGGAATTAGAAAAAGAAACCTGCCATGCCTAGTCAACCTTTGACCGGGCTGTGTCCCCCCAAGGAGGAGTGTACGCTATGTGGGGTTCCCTGTAGGGGTCTCACCCTTAGCCGCCAACCTCCCCTTATAGCCAAGGCCTACGCCTCCAATAGTGTATTTGCAGAGGGGCTTATACCCTTTAGGGTCCTCAGACCAGCCTCAAGTGGGGGTTCAGCCTCGCAAGGTCTGAGACCCTCAGAGTTGTTGGTTAGTCCAGGTGGCCTAAATTAGGCAGATCCCACCTGAGCTGTTCTGTCTCCGGTTCCACCAACAGGTTTGGCAGACGAGGGTCTCGCTGGAGAAGCTCCAACAATGAGGAGGGAGCTACAGCAGTAAGCTCCTTCTCCTACCGTCTCCTCTAGCAAACTGAGCTCAGGCCCTTTATAGGCCCTGAGCATGCTCAGTTCCAACTGGCCTTACTGAGCATGTCTGTGTCCTTAGAGCTCAGAAGGCTTTCTGGGGCTCTACTGAGCATGCCCCAGGACTTAGACTCCAGAGGGCTTTAGAGTCTCAACTGGGCATGCTCCAAGTTTGATGCCTAGCTATATAGTCGTTAGGCAGCCCAGTAATAGGGCTCCTACCGGCTCACAGGAGCCACCCTATTACAAGGAGGCTGCCCCTGAAAAGGTCATATTATTGTCTGTACCGAGACATCCGCCAGGCACTGGATCTGGCTCAAAGGCATGAAAGATGCCAGTGGAACAGTCCAGTGTGGAGCAAAGGGAGACAGGGCAGGAATGACAGAATCTTACCTCAGAGGTCATTTAGGAGGATACCCACAGCTGCAGCATCCCTGACAGATGGCCGTCCAGCCTCTATTTGAAAACCTCCAGCGAAAGAGAGCCCACCACTGCCCTACGTAGTCTGTTTCACTGTCAAACAGCTCTTACCATTAGGAAGTTCTTCCTAATGTTTAGCCAAAATCTGCTCTCTTGTAATCTGAGCCTATTGGTCTAGTCTTGCCCTTGGGAGCAACAGAAAACAAGTCAGCTACATTTTCTGTGTGTCAGTCCTTCAGATATTTGAAGACGGCTATCATGTCTCCCCTTTGCCTTCTCTTCTCCACGCTAAACATACCCAGCTGCTACAACTTTTCCTCATAAGACTTGGTTTCCAGACCCCTGACCATCTTTGTTGCTCTCCTCTGAACCCATTCTAATTTGTCAATGTCCTTCTTAAAATGCAGTGCCGAGAACTGGACAGAGTACTCCAGATGAGATCTGACCAGTGCAGAATACAGTGCAACTATTCGTTTTTGTGACTTGTAGCACTCAAGTAGGTCATTGGTGTTATGTCTATAGCCTCCTTCCATGTATAAATAACAATGGTTTGTTTTGTTCAAGTCTGCATTCTTAGAAGGCTTTTCTCACTCACTGAGGCAGGACTTTCCAGCTCTCTGGGACTGTTGGTAATTCAAAGCCCATCATGTGATCCCTTGTTGGTTGTGTGGTCCCAATTAAGTTATGTAAGTATATATTAGTGGGCTAGTAGTAAAAAAGGGTCAGTGGATATAGGTGGTTGTGGAGAGAGAATAATTTGCTGTAAATTTGTTGATGGTGCTGCTATAGAGTCCCAGTTTGCCAAATATCAATAAAATTAGGTATTTTCAATGGATTTAATGGGGCTGATGTCAAGAGCAGGTGGAGATGGTGGAAACAGGTCTCTATGAAGTCTCTTTGTTTGGCCTGTCTAGCTCCTTTCATGAGTATAGGGTCAGGTGGGGACATCTGGTTCAGGGGAGACAGTAATTCTCATAACTGGGCTGGCACAAGGCTTGCGAGTTTGGACTTGGATCAGTGGACTGTAGTGTCTGATTACTAGTATCTACTTCACATTTTATAAACAAGCACTTTAGGAAAAAAAGATATTTAGGACCAATAAGACATTTTCCTAGCCAGAAAACCATTTCTTAAATTGGCTCTTCTGTAGGAAATTATGTACTTTTAAAGCTGGGTGTCATTTGCAATGCTAGTATGGAAAGAAGAAAAGGAAAATCAACTTCATTTCAATCACTTCATAGCTTCATAAGAAATAAAGAACTCAGAGGAATGTTTTATCATACAAAAAATATGCCAGATTGAACAAGGAAAACCTGATGTCTCCCTTTCTACATTTTTTTCTTAAGGAAGTACCTCAAAAATATACACATAGATATAAAATAATAGACAAGGAAGTAAGGGCTGATTTGTGGTTCAAACTGGGAGTCAAGAAAATTAGTTCATTGCAGTTGGCATAATAGGCTTAATTGATAAGTGCCCCTCACCGCACCTTCAGCAGTGGGCTATGTAGTGGGGGAATTTGTCCGGCTCCTGCAATGTTGCAGGAAGAGAGGGGACACATTTGGCTTCAAACAGTAGCCGGTACAATTTGTGTGTCAGCGGAAAGAGTCCCGGGAGGTTGTCTGGCAACCAGGGGTTTCAGGGCTGAGTTTGTCTTGCATTGCGAGACTTTGCAGAAGAGAGTAGGGCTGTTGCTTACTGTCTCGCTCTGCAGTTCTGTGAGAAAGTCAGAGAAGCGGAGCAAGGGCTGGGTGCGGCCAGTACAAGGTTCATTCCATGATGTGGGGACAGTATGCCCAAAGGGTTATGACAGCTAAGGGCACTTCCACACCAAAATTAGGTACGGTTCCCTACAGGGGCCAAAACCTCGCTTACCTACCCCAACAGTTTAAACTGTTGGGGGTGGGGGGATGAGGATAATGATTATTAGTTAAATTAAGGGGCTGGGATCCTGGGAATCCTCAAGCAGCCCAAGTTTACATTGAAGGTTAAATTAAATGACCTGGACTCCTGATGTTGTTAGGTACTCCTTCCTCTTCCAATTGACTGAGTATAAATACGGTATTAAAGAGTGCGGCCATTAAATTCCAACACTGTGCCCTTGTCTCATTCGAGGATGTGGCGACAACTGAACCTGGGGATAATGTTTACCTTCTTTGTTTTTTTCTTTTACAGCATGTTCCATCTAAAGATCTCAAGATATTACATTACTTTTACCAGAAGTTAAAAACTAGGTATCATTGGGAAGATCAAAATCTAGGTTGTAAACCTCACCAGGAAAGTGCTGTATATTGCCTCTCCCTAATCTAGATCCATTATAAGTAAGGTTACTAATGCATATAATATTGTTATAAACTTGTAAAGACTCACGTTAGAGATTTTTTTTTAAATTGCTTACACATAGTAAAAATGCTTAAACATCGCTCACTGCAATCTGCTTTTCTTTCTTGCAAGGTGTTTTAGAGTAGTCTTCTTATAAAACTTCAGCTTTTAAAGCACATCGTAATATAAACTGATACTATATTGCAACATTTTCCAGGAATTAAATTAAGTACAGTAAAGCAAGTGTACTTTTATTACATATTTCAGATTGATACATATTTAATGGCTCATTGAGCAAAGAAACAATCCTGATTTCTTTTATATATTTTTCTTAATAGTAATAGTAACTTCTAGCAATAAAAAGGAAAACATGCTAAAATAATGCAATGTTTGTGTTAAGTAACAGGCAAAGAAATGTTCTTTTAAAATTAGACTTCTGAGAATTTCTCAACTAGCAGATTTGTCAGGTTTTTACAAAAAACAAAGATCAACAGAAGTTTTCATTATGGTCAAGGATTCAACAAATGAGTCACGCATACCCCCACCTCCATGAGATTTTTAAAAACTTAGAATTAAGTCTGAAATTTTGACATATTTGCTTGACACCAAGAGAATGAAGCTTTAATGTAAGCATCAAATATTAGAATAGAATAGAGCTGAACCAAATAGTACTTCCGGGTACTCAGACCGAATTTAGAAGATCCAAATAGTCGGTCCGGGTACTTGGAGGCACTTCAGCACTCTTTCCAAAGCTTTGGACTTCAGAAACCGAAGTCCGGGACATCAAAAAACTTCAGAACTCTTTGGTGCCAATTTGGCGCCTCAGCAGGTGTTGCCATGTGCAGCAGCTGCAGCCATTTAATTGCCTAGCCAATCAAGGTGTGCACAATGTGCACAACAACTCATCCACCTTCCCTCCTCCCTCTCTAGCCAATCAGAGTGCAAAACAACACATGCAGCTCTTCCTCCGCCTGCTGCGCCTGCCAGCAGGATGAAAGACAGAGCAAGAGAGACAGAACAGAAATCAGCAAGAAAACCACCACCATCATGTAATTAAAAAAACAAAAGGGCATGTGATCAGTTAGTCCCCCCACCCCCAAGCATGCCCCATTAATGATACCCATGCAAGGCTTGAAGCTCAAGGTGGGTGAGGAAGTTGGACTGGGGTGCCCCACCAAAGAAAGTCCAAAGACTACATTAGCAAGCAAATCAAATAGATCAATCAAGTTTAAACAAGCTTTCTTTTCTGAGGTCTGTGTGTGGTCCCCTGGGCGCCACCAGCCAGACCAGCATCCATAACAACCACACACAATAAACCAAACATCTCCTCCCCAAAAGCCTCCACTGTGTGTGCCTAGCCCACCTATATAAGGCAAGCTCTTCCCAGTTTATTACCCAGAAAGAAACTAGAAATGTGACCAGCTGGTCACATCTTGACAAGAGTTCTTAAACCCACAGCCAAAGCAGGCTACCAAAAGTGGGACAATCGCTCCAGAAGAAAATCCCACAAAAGTGCAACTGTGTGCAGAAAAAATAAGAAACAACAACAACAGTGTGTGTACACACAGCATGACCCACCTTAGCAGTGCACCCACTGTAAAATCATTATTATGCCAACTGAGCAATGCACAGAAAAACAGGCTAGCAAGAGTGGGACATTCGCTCAAGAAGAATACAACAAAACAGTGCAACTGCATGCAAAAATCCCACTAAAAGCCAGTCAGCCTGATAATACTCACAGGGAGGAAACCAGACATTCACACACCACCACAGGCACCCTCTTGCCACGGCATTGGTACTATGGCACAGTGGTAACTTGAACAGACCAGACACTGGTCATCTGAAAAGACCAAACTTGAACAGACAAACTAGACTTCCAGCAACAAACCAGTAAGGAAACCAGACACGCACTGTAAAATCATTATTATGCCAACCGAGCAGTGCACCGTAAAAACAGGCTAGCAAGAGTGGGACATTTGCTCAGCAACTGGGTGCAGAAATCCCTCTAAAAGCCAGTCAGCCTAGTAACACCCACGCAACGGAAACCAGCCATTCACACCCCACACTGGCACCCTCTTGGCATGGCATGTTTCTGTGGCACTGGTAACTTGAATAGACCAGGCAAGGGGAAGTGGAGCCAGGCAGGTAGATCCCTCTGGCCTCATGGTGTCAAGTGCCAACCAAGCAGCAGTTAGAACTAGAAGCAATGTGGCACCCAATAATTTTTTCTTTTTAAAAAAGCTGCATGGCATGGTAAAGGTAAAGGTAACCTCTATCCCCCAGCATTGGCCCTATGGACAGGCCAGACCAAACCATACCATGCCATGACAGGCCCCCAGCTGATTATGTACAGATTCAGCAGCAGTGTAGCACACAGCCAAATTCACCAAAGAGAATGGACAAAATGGTTGCAGTCACTTTTATTTTACCCTGCCAGCCAATTAAAAGCTTGCCATCTGGCATGACCAGCCAATCAAAACTTGCCATCTGGCTTACCATTACTCAACTGTCCCCTCTCATACCCCCTCCTACCAAATATGGCACTAAGTTTCATTTCCAGAAGAAGCTCAACTGTCCACCAACCCCCCATGCGTGCAGCAGCTTCCAAAGTTGTCTGAACAACAGCCTTGGTCCTCGGAACGTTGGAATTCGGACTATCCAAACCGAATACTGTAATCTTCACCAAATTCCAAAGTTTCCCGAAAACTTTGTTTCAGCCCTATAATAGAACAAGGAGTTACAACCACTGTTTTCATCCTCATGACCCTAGCGGGCATGGAAGGGAGAAAGTAAGGAGGTGGGGTACAGCAATCTATTCCATACTTCCCAGCCTAAGGAAAGGTGCTGCTCTCTTTCCCCTTTGCGGGTGCTGGGCCAACGAACCCATTAGGTCCATTTCTTCAAACTCAAGTCACAATGGGACAATAATGCTCTGGGCCCAACTTAATTACCTCAGGTATGGGACCCACTGCTAAAGGGGCACTACATCTATTTAACTAATCCACCAACCATGGTGGAATGCACTCTGGTGAGTGTCCAACATCAGACAACAGGGTGAAGGCACTGTGGGAAAGGCAAAAACTAGGGCTATAACTCAGTCTTTGGAAATCATTATTATTATTATTAACAAACATTTATATAGTGCCAGCAGTGTACCTGGCACTTTAAATCATGGAAGATTACGGTATTTGGTTCGGAAAGTCTGAAGTTCAAAGTTGGCATAATGATCAAGTGGGTGCACTCACTGCTGATGATGGACCATGCTGTGGGCAAACTACTGTTTGTTTGTTTTTTATTTCTGCACTCAGGTGCACTTTGGTTTGTGACTTTGTGATGCTGCCTTCTGGAGCAATGTCTCGCTCTTGCTAGCCTGCTTTTGTGGGTAGTGCTATGTCTGTGGGTTCAAGAACTTTGCCAAGATATGAGACTAGCTCTGAAGTGTTCCAAATAGCTCAGAAGTGTTCTAAACTTTCTGGGGGTCCAGAATTCCAATACCGAAACTTCGGAACCATCACCTAAGTGCCACTGAATACCCAAGCCGATTACTCGGAACTTCAGAATTTGGCGCGAGTACCCAGAAGCACTATTCTGTACAGCACTAGCAAAAACCTACGGACTGATAGCCTTCTCGTCTTGGCTCTCCAGTGGGGAAAATGGGCAGGTGAAGAACCCCATCATATCTTATTTGGTGGACCATGGGCTGCTGTTGAGGCGGCTGCGTGACCTGGGGGGTCTGGACGGGACTGATCTTGAATGGTTCCGTTCATTCCTCTCGGGGAGAAGCCAGCGGGTGGTGTTGGGGGATGAGACATTGTGCCCCTGCACCTTATCATGCGGCGTTCCGCAGGGTTCTATTCTGTTTCCGTTATTATTGAATGTATACATGCAGCCCTTGGGGGAGGTCATGAGAGCGTTCGGGGTGCGGTGTCACCAATATGCTGATGATACTCAGCTGCACCTCTCCTTTTCAACTGACCCAGACCCAGCTGTCTTGTTGCTATCCCAATGTTTGGAGGCCGTGGCGGAATGGATGCGGCGGAGCAGACTGAAGCTCAACCCAGATAAGACGGAGGTGATGGTGGTGGGGAGGGCGAAGGGGGTGGTGGCCCCCCTGGTTGGGGGGGTTTGCCCCCCTGTAGCTCAGCAGGTCCGGAGTCTGGGGGTCATATTGGACGCAGACCTGCGGCTGGAGCGGCAGGTGGAGGCAGTCGCTAAGGCTGCCTTCCGCCAGCTTTATCTGGTACGTAGGCTGCGTCCGTATGTCTCTGGCCCGGACCTGGCCTCCCTCATCCATGCCTTCGTCACCTCGAGGCTCGACTACTGCAACGCGCTCTACGTGGGGCTTCCCTTGTTCTTGGCTCGGAGGCTGCAGCTGGTGCAGAATGCGGCGGCTCGTCTTCTTACGGGGACGGGCCGCCGGGAGCATATTACACCTGTGCTCCGAGCTCTGCACTGGCTGCCGATAGCGTGCCGAGCCAAGTTCAAGGTGTTGGTGATGATCTATAAAGCCCTACACGGTCTCGGCCCCTCATACCTTAGGGACCGCCTCGCCCTCCGCGCCCCAGAGCGGCTCCTGCGGTCTGCCGGGGGTGCCTTCCTGGAGGTCCCCCGTGTAAAGCGGGGGGCCACAATGGAGAGGGCATTCTCGGTGGCCGGGCCACGCCTTTGGAACTCCCTTCCGGAGGAAGCTCGCCTGGCCCCAAGCCTGTTGTCATTCCGGCGGTGTTGTAAAACCTGGCTGTTCGCCCAGGCCTTTGGGATGGGGGGGAGGGTGGGTTAGGGTTGTGTTCTTTTTTTTCTCCCCTATCCTGTTTACTGTTTTAATTTCCGGGGCCCTGTTTTAAACATTTAACTTGTTGATTATTTTAAATTGTTTTATACTTGTTTTTATGTATTTTATATTGTAAGCCGCCCCGAGCTGTTTTCAGGAGGGGGCGGGGTATAAATTGCAGAAATCAATCAATAAATAATATCTTAAAGCGATGAAACCGCATTTCTTCTTCCAAAAATTGCTCTACTCAGGATTTGTGTCTACCTGTTTGCACAGAGCTTATTGCACTGAGCCTAACAGAGTAATACTATATTTTATATATTTATCAGCTAATAGAACTTAACATATATTTAAAGGTGTTATATGTGTTAAAAAGTGAAGACACACATTTAAATTAAGTTTGCAGTGTTCCTTTAAAAGTTTAAAGCCAAGCAGCATTACAAAGACATTGTGGAAACTTACCAAGCAAAGTCTCTTCACCGACCTTAACAGACACTATTTTAATTTCCTATCAAAATAGAAAGAAAAAAAAATTCTCTGTACATAAAATTCTACAAGATAAAAGGAGCATTAGTCATTCCTTCTTAATCGAGAAAAAGTAACGGAGTGCTGTGATAAGGTTGGTATCCTAGGTACTTGCATCACTGCTGAGTTTACTCTGTGACCTCATCAATTACTTTGAATATGCATATGCAAAGTACATTTCAAGAATCTCAATTCAGCCTTTTTTGATATTAGAATCTATTTCAAAGTTCCACAAGCATTTGTAACTTGTACACTTAAGCTAAAGAAAGCAATGTCACCTATCACTCTCACCTCTGCCCTGCTATCTCAGAACCCAGCTGGAGGAATATTTATTTAAAATGAGTCTCCTGTCATCATTAATATTTCTTTTTGGATTGTGGTAGCATTCCAGGATATCAACCATTGATCCGGTTCCCAATGTCTTGAAAAAGAGGGTAAAAACCAGATCAAGTTCAAGGACTTACAGTAGAGGCTAGGAAGAGAGACGACAGATGAGATAAAGGTCTTTTTTACATGGTCTGCGGCTGCAGTGGCAGTGGGGGTGCGTGCCACGTGGGTGCCGGTGCACACGAGCACCCCCACTACACACAGACACACACACCCATGCATGGAATAACCTATGTTTTTCCAAGTTGCGTCGTGTGTTGGGATGCGGGGTGTGTGTGTGTGAGAGAGAGTGGGGATGCGTGTTTCGTGGGAGCAAGTATGCACCCATAATATTCCTTTCACAGAATAACTAGACGTTCTACCTATGGATTGAGTATATTATGGCAGACCTGCATCACTGTTATCGGCCTACTAGACAAACGTATTATAAGCTCTCGGGCAGGGACCGTGTCTATCTTATTCTTTGTAAAGCACCAGGTACATTGCTGTCACTATATAAATGCTAATAATAATAATAATAATAATTAATCCCAAAGTAAAGGCCATCTTTCATGTGCAAAAGTGTTTTCAATTCTGAAAGTAACACATTTTATTGCTGTGTGCCTAAAAATTAGAAGACACGGAGAAAAAAAAGATGGACAAGAAGAATGCAAGGAACTTACTCATATCTTTTTTAAAAAAAGATTGCCCAACTCTATTTAAGTGACCATATTCTTGTCTTTACTCCTATATTTGCATCGGGTTTTTTAGATAAGAGTAGTTCCAATGAAATCTCATTCGACAAATATGTTTGTAATAATTCCTCACATTTGGAGGACTTAGCAATATACAATTAACAGATATGATTCTTGAATCTAGTATTGTTATAAACAGTAATCATTTTCATTTATTTGTTATAGATATAGGTTACTGTACTTGCAAAATTTCATATTCTTTAATTATAGGACTTTGATATCAAAATTATTCCTCTTGATTCCACTAACAGTTGGTTTGTTTTCATAGTTATGCCAAAGACCACTGACTACTGTAACCAATTATGCCACCAAAGACTAGTGTAACCAATTTTTTATATGATGAAAAAAAATATTAAAATTGTATACTGTTTCCCCTCCTCTGGTATGTTTTGCAGCAGTTGAGATGTAAAACTTCAAAAAGGTTACTGATGATAATAGAGAATACTGACTTCTTATTCTTAATACAATAGTATCTTTTCACAGAAAATACTGTAACAGGGTGCAGCAAAAAAAGAACTGACTTTACTGAGTTTTATCCTGCAATGATTTGTACCAGGTACCTTTGACCCTACTGTACTGGTGAAGAATGCAGGCACCCTCAATGTCTGCCATCAAGCCGTCTAGTTAGAGAGGATGCACCTGCACAGAGAGGCACCTGAGAACAGGGGTGCAGGTTTGCACACAGGAGTGAGTGAGTAGAGATCAGAGTGACACCTGTGTGAGCTCCCGTGCAAGAGGTTGAGTCAGAAGAGATAGACATGACAAGACAAGTGGAGACAACTGAGAGTAAGCTGAGGGCGTATGCGGACAGAAATATCCTGCAGCCTGAGGAGCATCTGTGGAGCGACCTTTGGACCTTCCAGGAACACCTGTGGGGTAAGGTGCAGGAGAGGTTGACCAGGGTCTCCAAAATGGCATCCCCACCAGATCTCCACAACAGTGCTATGGATATATCCTTCAGGGATGCAATTACCCACAAGCTGGCGACCTGCAATGCCAGCGCAAGGGAGCAGGACCATGGAGCACCACAGATGGACTCCAGAGAGGTTGGAGGTATTAGGGTTCCCAGGGGTGCAGGATTCCTAAAGAGAGTGTTACTTTTGTGGACAATGTTGGCATGTGGGGGGTTGCCATTTCCAGACATATATGAATGGAAAAACTCTGGGTCTATGGAAAGAGGGAAGGTTTGGGGCCAAGTGGACCCCCGTCGGGAGGGAGTTACACAGCCTCAGTACAGCCACCAAGAACGCCCTCCTCATTGCCACCACCCAAGATACTCAGGGAACCCCGAGGAGGGTGCTCCCAGCTGACCTCAGGGGCCAATCCAGGATGCGGGGGGTGAGGTGATCCTGCAGATAAGTGGGGCCCAGGCTGTATAGGGCTTTATCGGTCAAAACAAGCACCCTGAAGTGGGCCCAGAAGACTTATAGGCAACCGGAGCACCAGTGTAATGTGCTCGCGGGGACCCATCCCTGTGAGCTGCCTTGTTCTGCATCAGCTGCAGTCTCTGGACTGTCACCAAGAATAATCCCACGTAGAGCGTATTGCAGGAGTCCAGTCCTGAGGTGATGAAAGCGTGGATGAAAGCGTGGATAAAAAAATGAGTAACTCCAAGCTCCACATCTTCGAAGTGTCTCATACTTAGCAATATTTGAACAAAACTTCAAAAAATAATTTTGAATTTCTCTAGAATGACACTTTTCCAGTGTTGAAAACAGTAACGCAGCTGATATCATTCTTATTTCCCTTATCAGACTACCCGCCCACAAAAAAAAAAAAAAAAAAAGGATTTTATGCTAGAAGAGTATGCAATTTAGTGGGCAAATCTGCCCAGAAATGGCTTAGTAGTATAGCTAATATCACTTTATTGTGGATATTGTAGATTGTGGATATATTATCTTTATTCTTCTGCACAGTCGAGAGAAAACGTGCATTTTACTGTTTTAATATTGCACTATCACTTATTTGTCATGTCTCTAAACAGTAACACTACTCCTAGACCGGAAAGAGAATTTCCAAGTTGCATAAAAATCCAATTAAGCATACAAAACAAAGTTCTATCTAGCACATCAAATGCAATACATCACAAATGATTTACAATGCATTTGTAAATGGAAGAACAGAGTTATGTTGTATCTATATATCCAAAGACATTCCCATAATATCCATCATGAAAGAATCTCTAGATATTTTTAAAATTCTCTTCAAAATTATATTTTGTATCACAGTGATAAGCATAGTAAACAAACACATAAGTCATGTAGCTGTGTAAAGACCATGTACGGTATCATTACTTTTATGACTAGTATAACTTATGGAACACCCAGAGTTGTAAATTTATATTTTTTACAGGTGAGCACAGCATTTACCTCTAATCCAGTCACTCTTTCGAAGCTTCCACTGTTACAATTATCAAACATGTGTTTAAAGCACTCTCTTTTTTTCTATTTTATCCACCAGTGAAGTTATTTAGCTGAGCTTTACATGCAACAGACACAGGACTAACATTGTAAACAATGGACTGCTGTTGCATTATGTGGGAGGAAAAGATGAGCACATAGATACTCAATAATCACCATCATTGGAAACAGAAAAACAAACTAATGAACTAAACAAGCACAGATCCTTCCAAGTACTGTGACCCCATGTGACAGCTGCCTGCCATCTGTGTTCTGCAACTTTTTGATCTTTGAAACTGTTAGAGGGAAAGGTCCTTAACTAATTTTTAGATTTTAGATTTTAATTATCTTGAACCATTTAACCCTCTGCTGTCCCTGAAGCCCTCAGCCCTTCCCCACAATGCATGAAGGAGAAACAAAATTGCTGCCTCACTAATTGTCTCATGTTTCATGTTACACCTCTCTGCTGGGAGTTCCCAAACAAAGAGATCTGTACAAAGAGGAGCTACTAAACTCCTATATCCCCCTGCTTGCAGGAACGGAGAAAGAAGGAGGTAGCTTCTTCATCGTATCCTCCAGAGTAGATATCCGTGCTTGTGAAAAAGCCCCTAAGGGTGCAATCCTGCAGCCCTTGCAAACTGTGCGTACACGAAGCACAGTAAAAGACCTCAGGCGGTCAGGCGTACGCGCTTCACTACAGGGCCGGCCTTACCGTGGGATGGCTAGGGACGGCCGCCCAGGGCCCCATGCTTGGGGGCCCCCGTGGGTTTGGGTTCAACTTTTTTTCATTTAAAAATAAATAAAATAATAATAATAATAATAATAACGGGTCCGGGTGGGGGGGCATCAGGAGCAGAGGCCCTGCCACTCCCACACTCCATGCCCCCTCCCTCTGCTGCCTGGCACAGTCTCTCGGCCAGGGGAAATGAGGGACAGAGAGGTAGAGGCCCTGCCTCTCCTTCATTTCCTCTGGCTGAGAGACACTGAAAGGCACTTGGGGGGGAGGGCACCCATGGAGTGAGCGAGAGTCAGGGCCTCTGCTTCTTCCCTCAATTCTGCTGGAAGTGAGCGAGAAGAAGGCAGAGGCCCCACCTTTCCCTCACGCCACTGGCCTCCTCTGCTGCCTGGCTGGCTGTTTCGGCCAGGGGAAATGAGGGAAAGGGGGACCTCTGCCTCTCTCCCTCTCATTTCCCCTGACCAAGACTGTGCCAGGCAGAGGGGGGGGGGGGGGCTGGCCCAGGGCCCAGGCAGGAGGTGGCGGTGGTGACGGTGGTGGCAGCACCGGCACCGGATCAGGTAAGTGATCCGATTCGGTTGCTGGAATATGAATGGCCGCTCAGGCTTGGGGATGGGCGTAGGGGAGTGCCCCTCTGCCCATCCCCGAGCCCAGGCCCAGGTAGCACACCACCCCTGGGGCGGGGAGCATCCCCTGAGCCGGGGAGTGCCTCTAGGCCCACCAGCTGCCCGTGGCAAAGCCACTGGCGGAAGATATGGGTCGGGGCCCCGCATTTCTTTCCTGCCCTGGGCCCCGGCTTAGGGTGAGGCCAGTCCTGCCCCACTGGCACAGCAAGCTGCATGGGGCAACGGTGTGCCCTGTCCAATGTGACCCATTGAGCCCTGCAGCCTGGGGGAAGGAGCAGGAGTCGTGCCTGCTTCATCCCCCAGGTTGCGAGGTGTGTGGCTCGAGGTTTACAGCAGCATGGGTCCTGCTGTTGCCCCGTGCTGCTATCTGTGTGCGCGGGGTGCATGCGCATTGGAGTATCCGCCGCTCAGATCACTACTGTGCTTGTCACTGGCATAAGCCAGCAGCAGGATTGCACCATAAAAGTATTAAATTGTTAAACCTTTTTTGCTATAAGCAAAACTCTCTTTAGAGTCCCTTCTGTAAAGGATTAATTCAGTATTTGTGTCCAAACAAAAAGTGAACTACAGAAAATATTTCTAAGCTGAAAACTTCAACATTGTGATAAATACAGCAATTGTAGGTTATTGCCAGGTCATTTTATTTCACACCAAGCTTATAGCATGAAGGAAAATGAAAAACTTGTATCCAAGATTACTTGCCCATGAAGTTGAGATAGGCCTCTCCTCCAAGTGCATGAGTAATGAGCCGAATCATTTTATGAAGCTGTAATCCACGATCAATAATCGAGGTAAGAGGTGAAATAACACTCATATTTGTATACATCTCTGCATCCATCAGCCGAAATGCCAAGGTTTTATCACCGACCAGGGCCTGGGGTAATGAAAGAATGAGGAAAGAATTCTCAACATGTCAGAAGTCTTTCTGATACAAATTGTTAAAAACATCATTTGTTCTAGATCAAGTGTGAAGTGGATTAACTACTTCCCTACAACAAAGTTACATTTTAAGAGTGTTCACAGTGAAAAAAACGATGCATTTAGTAAAGCATGAGAAACAAGAACAAAAGAGAGGCTATTGCACCTTCTGATTTAAATATTTTGTTGTAAACTGTGTGACAATGTTGTTATACAGACCTAAAAATAGACCATTCTGTTTTTAGTACTTCAGTCAACAGAAAAATATGGGTTTACAAATTTATCTGAAAGCAGCAATTGCCTTAAGCTATTACTTCTATTTAATTCCATCAGGTTCAGTTATCCCCTTAACCTACAGTAGTAAATACTGGGGATGCTTTATCTATTTCAGTTGAAGTTTTACAATAGACTTACTTTTTAAGTCATTTTACAACTTTCAAGTAGGCCTCTGCGCATAGATTTATTTGTCTGATGGCTAGTCAAATATTTAGGCCATTTGTAACTTCATTGTAATGGTGAATATATTCCCAAATGGCAACATGAGTCAACTGAAAATATACTTCTAATTTATGAATACCAAAGCATATTTCCTAAGTGTTTTTTAGGTACAGCTAACAGAAGGGTGCTAAAAAACCCTTCATCATTTTTGTAGTATAAGTGTAGTAAAATGAAACTGTCCGACAAACTCACCATTTTGTATTATTGAACTGAAGAGCAAAAGACAATACACAACAGGCTTTTTAACAGTCCAACCTTCTGTATATTAGATGAGCATTCTAATAATTAGGTACTGATAATTATGTTTACATGTGCTTAAGGTAACACATGTACCTTAAGCACAAAAAAGAGAAACAAAATGGTTGTCATGAAAGCTCAGTACTCAAACAGACAAACAAAAATCATATTCCATGGCAAAAGTGGATCAATTGTAGAAGTTATTGAGTGATCTGGAATAGAGCAAGAGGGATTCTTTTCTCTGAATTTATGGGTAAGGCCACACGAGATGTTATCACACATTAGGCCACACTGCCCCATGATCAGCTGGCGGCCTCTGGACTTACGGTCAGCTGTTTCACCTACTCCTGCCCTGGGGTGGGCACCAGGCTACCACACAACGTATTGTCCCGAGAAGGCTGGTGACGCAGCGTAGGCCACTGTTATCCCACCCAGATCAATGTGGTAATGGGGCTGCCTCCCATCTGGTTGGTCCCGTGCAGCCCTGCTGCATGGCGAGGTCCACCAGCACCATAAAGCTGTGGGTTAAAGGCCTACGGTGGTCAGAGGAGTGATCATATCCCACCTCTTGTCCATTCAAGTAGGACCCAGTGCCCTTAAACAAACCACACGGCAAATTCAAACGCGCATTGGGTGACCCTGAACTGCACAGCAGCACATGCCCAACAATTGGTGCCCCCACAGAGCAAGCAACCAAGCAGGAACCACCACCGAGTAACAGAGTGTGAGGGTAGCCAGTCCAGTGTGGTAAGCTATAACACAGAGGGGGCTGCAAACATAGCTACTAATTGGTATCCACAACTCTAGTGTGTGTGTCCATTACTGTGTCTGCAGACATATCCAGCACCGGGACAGCACAGGGACATCAAGAATACAGCATGAGCTCTGCAAGAGTCAAAGGGACAAGAGGGTGTACGAAGGGAAACTCCAGCCACATAAAGGAACTGGGCTATCACTCGGGCATAAGTTCGTGCCGGCAGAGGGCTAAGGACCTGAAAAGGGACTACAAAGAAGCCAAGCAGCAAAACTACAAGTCTGGATGCAGCTAGAAAATGCTCCCATAGTACATGGAGAAACCCTGGAAATCTTCTTGTGCATGGACAACGACATTGTGGTCCCATGAATTGTGGGCACATACCTCAGCGCTGGCCAGAGACTGGTGGACATCCCACCTCTGCTGCCCATCCATAATGCGTCTGCTCCAGCTGCACCCATTATTGTTCCCCCCACAGAGCCTGGGCCATTCGAAAAGGAGTCCTCTATGTCTGGTAACACAGGGTCTAACTCGGGGGACTCCAACATGACCCATGTAACCCTTGATGTATACCCCCTCAACCCTGCGAGTCAGCCACAGGTCCTGGAGTCAACAAGGACACCGGAAGAGGGGACAAAGAACCCGGAGCCTCCAGAGACTGTGCTGGCTGCGGGATCTGGTACAGCTAACAGCTAAGTGACAGAATCTGGGGGAAGGGGGCTGAGGTCACAAGGCCGAAGGAGGGAACAACCAATATCTGCCATTCACAAACATGCATGTCTTTCCTCACTGTGTCCACAGGTAGCTAGGACAGAGATGGGGAAATGGAAAAACAGCCCCAGGACACAAAAGCACCATGTGGGAATAGTAGGAGTGGCTAAAGTGTGGGAAGGCAGCATGGGGGGCTGGTAGGCACAGAGGGAGCAGGCGCAATGGGCAGGGGAAGAACACAGGGGCAGGAAGGCAGGAGCGAGGAAGCCTGAACCAACAGCTGACATGTCCGCCCTGCTACAGATCCAACAGTGGAACCCTGGCCACCCAGTGGAATCTGCCCCATTGGGCATGGACTCAGCACCACTGGAGGATATAATGCAGGAGCTCATGGAAGAGAAAACCTGGTGGGTGGACAAGATAGGGGATGCCATCCTGGCACTAGCCCAGGAATATTGCCAGGTCCTGCTGCAGAATGCCATGGATTTCAGGGCCCTTGGCACCAAGGCCTGTATGACACGCTGCCAGGAGAATTGCCAATGGAACCAGCATGTGAGAGAGCTGCTGCAGTGCCCCACTGTGTTGGTGGAGGAGGACCGCAGCCTGTGAGAGCGCCTGTAGCAGTCCCTGGGGATGCAGCGCACCCTTCTTCAGCATGCAGCCACCGCAAGTGCTGCTATCACAACTACTCTGGTGCCAACGTTCCTCCAGAGCTCCTGGCAGTGCCCTACCCAGTTCCATCCACTTGACCAGGTCTCACTAGCAGCCAGCCTTGATGGCACACAGCCTGAGTGTCCTCCCCAGCCGGTCCCACCCCAGCCGGCCCAAACCACCACCAGCCGCTCAAGCACCCCACCACCTGCCATGCTGCCACAGCCTGCACCTGCAGAGCCACAGGTTGAGGAGGAGGACACTGCTGCCCCCAGCGGGACCTGCACCCAAGCAACCACAGCCTGCTGTGGAAGGAGGAGATGGGGGAGAAGGAGGGGGGCAAGACCATAATTCAGTCTGCTTTGTACAATTACACCTAATGAATTACCTATATATTTTAGTCAGCCATTCCATGATGTCATCACCCTGACACTTCAAATAAACCAACTGCCATCTGCGAACCATAGTTTCTGTCCTTATTTTGGGAAAGGTGGCAACACATCTCTCAACCCCTGAAATGAAGGAGAGGGACTCCCAAATTGAGGAACAACGTGAGGCATACTATTCAGTGTATGTGTGTGTGTGTGTATGTATATATATATATATGCACATATTCCAAGCAGTCGATTGCCTAACTATAAGGCTGGCCGTAAGAAAGGACAGCTGTAATATGTCAGGGCTCTTATATCCCTGCAGTAACCTCTTCTACGTGAGCCAGCTGCTCATTCCCAACAGCAGCCAGCATGCTGTGCGGGGACATGCTGTAATGAAACATAAGGAATGTCCATGGCAAACAATGGTGGCATCCTGACTACCAAGTGGACATCCCCACACTGCCCTTAATGGGCAGTTAAGGGATACAATGGAACTGCATCTCTCAAAAGTGGGGGTAGGGAGGGAGTTGAATGCCTAAGGAAAAGGCAGAGGTTATCCCCATTGTCATTCCAACAGGTCTTCTTTACCCTTGCTGGAGCAGGACATTCCTTCACTGTCCCTCACTAACATACACACACGTCTACCCCTTCAATGGCATTCCACCCCCTCCCTACGTTCCCTTCTACTTAGAGGTGTGACTCTATTGTATTTCTTTAATGCCCTATTGGGCTATTGACACTCACAGATCTCCATGAGCACCAATTGGTGTTCCAGGTGACACCATTGCATTCAATGGAGAGTTCCTATCATTCTTTGTAGTATGTCCCTGCTGTGGGATGTGCCTGCTCTGGCAACAAAAATCATACAGTGTGCTTCCTAGGCCCTGCTTCCTGCACCTCACTCTGGCCCCTCTGCCCCTGGGAAGACCCTGCCTGTACTCCACACCACTCTATCCCAGCTCACCACCAGGGCTGCGCCTTGGCCCTGTGTTCCACTGTGGCTCCCTCTCAATGCTACCAATGCACACCCTCCATCCCAGGGATCCACACGTCAGCAGTAGCCAAGAGAGTTGGGATCTATGCCCCCCCCCCCCCCCCAACACACACACACACCTTGGGAGTCAGGGAGGCGGGAGAAATGGATCAGCATTGCTGTGGTCAGAGAGGTAGGAACCACCCGTGCCCTTTCTTCCCCCAACCAGCGCTGTGTGTGTGTGTGTGTGTGTCTATGATGCCCCTCTGCCTCGGGATCTGGGAAGGGGATATGGGGAGGAATCGTGCCACCCAGTAGGGTGGGCGGGAGTTGGGACTGATGTGAGATAGTCATTGTAGCCTGTAGCTCAAACTACCACTGTGGCCCCAGGACCCCTAAAGATTCCCCACCCTTGGCCTATACCAACATGACATTGTTGGGCCTCCACAACCTCATGCCAAGTGCGTGTTCAAGCTCATGTCAGGTGGCATTACAGTTCATCCTTTCCCAGACCCTCACCCAGTTCAGGTTTGAAGTCCTGGCTGACTGTTACTCCCTAGGGGAAAACAATCAGGGCTTCCAGGGTGCAACTTGGGGCATGTGTGTGGTGTTCTGTTAGCTGCAGTGAGTTTCAATGACTGATGGGAAAAGTGATTAAGGGAAATGATGGAGGGGATGATAGAGAGGCCCATCTCAATGGACTGGGAGTGGCTGCTTCGCATTTGCTTGGGGTTGCTCACTTTGCTCAGTGAAACTGGAGGAAACAATGCATAATCATTGTTCCCCCTCACCCCTCTCTTCCTAATATGGCACTTCACAGCTGTTGTCCAGCACTGGGTGATAGATAACCAAAAGGGGTGTGTCTGCATCCCAGTACACCCAGGATGGCTGACGAGCACGTGTGTTGGTGAGTGGGGGCGTTGGGGACAGGCTGGGTAGAGAAGCTGCAGCCAGATGGTGGAGGCCCATGGAGGGATGGCATGGCCTCTCAGTGGGGCTGAGGGCTGAATGGACAAGAGGGAAGCACATGGATACACTGTGAACGGTACAACATGCCAAATCAGCCTCTGCCTTGGAAGAATGCTGGAATGACATAGCTGCCCGGATGCATCAGAGCTACCTTGTGCTTAATCTGGGGAAGACTGAGGTGATGTTGGTGGGAAGGGGCACCCGATATGAGGATTCCATCGCCTCCTTCGGGTCCCTGGATGTGGCTGGGGAGTAGTGAGACAGGTAAACAACTTGGGTATCATCTCTGACCATGTTCTGTCCATGACAGTCAAGGTGTTGGATGTGATTCACAAATGCTTTTTTCAACGACATAATTTGCGTAATTTATGCCCTTATTTATTCCAGGTTAACCTTACCACAGTGACACATGCCCTGGTGATTAAAATGCTTGACCTTTGTAACTCCCTCTTCTATGGGCTGCTGGCAGTGCTTATCCGTCATTTGCAGGTTGTTCAGAACATGGCAGCTCGGCTGCTTACTGGTTTATGCAGTCGTGATCATATTACGGCTGCCCTATGTTTTCTGCGTTGGCTGCCTGTGGAGCAACGCATTGAGTTTAAGATAGCACTGCTGGTTTTTAGGTCCCTGAATGGTTTAGCTCCTGGCTATATTCGAGACCTACTCCTGGAACCTCACACTGATGGGTATCTGCATTCAGGAACCACCCACCACTGTTTGGGGGTTCTGCCATCGTATCTGAATTTGGCAGGTGATTGGGTCTTTGCTGTGGTGGGTCCCTCGGTGTGAAACTCACACCGTCTGAATTTTCATCTCAGTTCCTCCCTCCATAACTTTAAAAAGCACATGAAAACGTTTTTGTTTTCTAGGTGCTTTTAGGATCCACTGGTGGTGCCCTCATTGTACTTTGCCCTCCCTTTTTGCCTGCCCCATTTAAAAGATTTTAATCAGTGTTTAAAATTGTTATAATTGTTTTATAGTATTTATATGGTTTTACCATTTTTGTGCAGTGCTCCCAGTGCCATATAAGGCAGGAGGCACTATAATAATAAAATTATTAATTATTATTATTAGGCAGACTTATGCAGTTATTTACACGGGGGGAGAATCAGCCATTCGGCTCATGTCTCAGCAAAGGGTGTCCCTTATCACCCCAGATAGGCGCTTCTCAGTCCAGACCATTTGCAGCACCTCAACAAGGGCATCAGCAGGTTGCAAGGAACAGGGGGCAGGTAGTCCAAAGCGGCCCTGTCAGTCTCACAAATTTCATGCAAGACACATGCAGCTGTTACCAGCAGTCTATTCAGCCTGCAAGGCAGCAGCATCGCTGTTTGAGAAGCCCTGTGTGGCTTGAAAGCTTGCACATTCGGACCAACAGAAGTTGGTCCAATAAAAGAGATCATCTAAACTACTTTTTTTCCATCTGATTCATGAACAGCCAGCTACAAGCAAATGTCACATTTGACTGGAAAATTGCTCTCTCCAGACACACACACATCTATGGCTTCTTTCATTAGCTGATTTTATTTATGTGGTTATTCACTGGGTGCTTTTAGAAAGATGGCTGCCCTTGGTGCTGACTGCTGAACCAGCCCATTTCACTCCTAGGCTGTCTGATCCATTTAAAAGTGTACCACCAGATGTGGAAGCGGAGCAGGCTGTGGGGCAGTCCCACTTGCAGCACTCTGCAACATCCGAGAGCACCACCTGAGGAGTGGGACGGCCAAACCCGGGACACCGGCCCAAAGCAGAGCAGCTGTCTGTCCGCTTAGCGGCCCCATGCTGCAGCTCCACTTTCGGCCGACCGTTGTCTGGGCAACATCAGAGCGGTGAATGCTAGCCTACAGAGTCAAGCTATCCGCTCGCAACTCTATGGTGTATATATGGGGGCAAAGGTGGACCATGGGCTGGGGAAACTGCCAGTTCCATCTAAAATGGACCCAAGCGGGGCTGCTTGTGGGCAGATGCAGGGGTGCACCCTCGGAGCAGCTCTGGTGGCAAGTAGCCTTCACATCCATCTTTTTACATCCATTGTCTTGAAAAGCATACTAGCCACATTGTGCTTTGCTATATACAATATATAGCACTTTCATGCTCTCATTCAAATAACTAGCAACAGGTACATTATCATAAACCATGGGCTGAGAGCACATAGCAAACATAACTCAAGCCTAACAAGAAATTGAAAAGAATCTGTATGCTTGTTAGAAAGTTTAGGGATACAGTGTTCTGTCCCCTGTTTTCTTTCAATCCATACTCCCAATGCTCTTCCAAATCCTATCATTTCCTCTTCTACATCTCCTGCAAAATTCATCCCCTAATCTTTATCCCAATCATGAAAACATAAAAGAGAAGCCTAGGGCATTTCCCCCTTTGACAGTTACAATGTGTTCCGCTTCTGACCTCACCGCATTTCAGATTACTCCTATCTATTCCATTTACTATTTCTGGTGATAAAATCATCCCACCCACTTACCAGAGTGGCTTCTCCCCATGTATTTGAATTAAGAATTCTTCTATCAGTTTCAGACTCCCACACTCTAACTTCAAGGCCATCCAAACCTATTAACTTGCCTCTATCTCCCCCTTTCTTTGTTTTTTATTTTTACACCTTTGTACCCACTTCTGTAACTTGAGTCTTTACATTGCTTATTGTTGTTTCTATTCTAGTTGGGAACTTTTTTTAAGGTGGTGTAGATATTAAAAAGCCTTCCTTCGTAGATTCTTTATTGAAGGAGTCACTACAGTACCTGGTCATGGCTCTCTGCATATGCAATGTATTTCTCTTTGTATCGTCTGTTTGTCAGCGTGAACACTATGTTACCCATATCCCAGTCTTCATCTTTAAGCTCTTTAATTATCTGTAAAACCAAGAAAAAGATCATTCAAATACTACTTTTGTTTCAATTACATTCTAAATCTGATTTTATTTGGCATTCTACTCTCCCAACCCCTAAAACTCAAAAACTTACATTAATATTCTGAGCTTCTCTTAGAGCTTCCCTTAACTTTAAAAGCTTGAAATGATGCACTTACTCAGTTTGATGTCCCATTTGGGATTCTTTCCTGCACTCAGTATTATACCTCTGAATCTCTAAACCCATATTTTTTCTGCCATATCAGCTGCCAACATCTGATTAATAACCATGGCATGTCAGTGTTATTTAAGCTGATTTTTTCCTACTTCTGTAAAACACTGAGGGATACTTGCCACCATTTTAATGGTCCACTAACCTTAGTAATGTCAGTGCTGAGAGCTGAAATGGGTACCTAATTTGGTACACATGGTAATACCTGCATTTTTGGGTACAGTCTCAGATATCGGAATCAATACCTGAATACCGTTCGAGTACTCAAAATACTGCCATAATGACAATTCCCCGAAAATTCCAAAATCCAAGACAAAAATCAGCATTTCTGGTTGTTGATATTTATGATAACCTGGTCTAAAACAGGTTTGGGTACTGAAAAGTACCTGAAATATTGAGTTAAGATTCAGGTACCAGAAATTTTACAGGTATACCCGTTTTTGCAAGTACTCATTTCAGCTCTAGTGCTAATACCACCTCTTCCATGTTATGTGATACTTTAAAGGCCTCTGTTGACTGTTTTCTTCTTTAAAGTTAAATTTAAACCAAGAGCAATTTCTGCAGAATTTTAAAAACGACATGAGGTCTGTTTAGACTAGGTGGTTTAAAAACATTTCAAGTATCACCTGATACACAAACTAGGAAATGTTGGGAGCAAGTAAAAATGAAAAAAAATATGTAAAACAGGCTATATCTGCTATTCCAAGCTACTTAGACCATGTCAGAATGAGAAGACAGCTGCTGTTACTCTAAAGTCACTAAAATCCTAACTAAACACACAAAGTGGGCTTATCTTAAGAGCGTAAGAACTTAAGAAGTGCCACACTGGTTCAAACCAAATGGTCCATCAAGCCCAGTATCTGTCTTTGACAGTGGCCTATCTCGGCTACTTGGAAGAAGTACCGTCACAACGGGGTGATCCATTCCCTGTTGTTCACTCCCAGCGCCTGACAGTAAGAGGTTACATTCCCCAAACCTACCTGGCTAATAGCTGCTAATTGACTTATCTTCCAGAAACTTGTGCAATCCTTTCTTAAACCCAGCTATACTACTGGCCTTGACCACATCTTCTGGCAACAAATTCCACAACTTAATAGTGTGTTGAGTGAAGGGAAAAAAACCAAACACATTCTTCTATTTTTAAAAAATTTGCTAACTTTTTGTTTCTTGGAGTGTCCACCTTAACTGAAAATTTGTCATCTACACTTGAGTGGTCTCTCCCCTGTAAGACTGTTGTTTTGGAATAAGCGTTTCTCATTTATGAGGGAAAATAATGATGTTGATGACCTTAAAGTGAAGTTAGAAATGGAAATAGGGTGCCTACAGTATCAGAAAGGGTGCTTTTTGAGTTTTTAAAAATAACGACAACAAGAAGGCTGTATTGCAGTGTGCATTTACTGTTATTGAGGCCATTAATAAACATATACAATATTTATTGCCTTCCTTTCTTTCAGATTATCATGGCATCACTGGGGATTTACTTGTAATGTTATGTCTAATTTAAAGACTAATTCTCTGGCGTTTGTGACAGCCTTTTGAAATGGTTTATTGTTTCATCCTTTTTTCATCCGATTCCTTGCATAAAGAAAGAGATTACGTTGGTTTTTTTTTAAAAGAGCAGCTGGTGTTTATTTATTTAGTATAATAAAAATGGTCTTCAAGAACAATCATCTTCACAATCTATATTAGTGATTGCTGGTATCATTGTATGGAACAGCTTTATCTTGTGTGGAAAAAATGCATATGGTTTAAGTTTCCCAATCTGGACATAGCTGGAAAAAAAACAACTGCAGCACCTAAGTTAATGGGGAGCGGAGGTGCATTACCATAACTTAATTCTAGTTATTGTATGTACATTATAAATATATCTGCATGTGATATACTTTTCTAGCAGCATACTAAGGGTTAGGAGAAACTATCAATAAGTTATCTGCAATGTAGAGATTTACTATTTAGTTAGAAACACAAAAATACAGAAATCCATCTCGTTTCTCACCTGTATCCATTTATCAGGAATTGCCATGGCCAATCGATAATCAAATCCACATCCTCCCTGTGCCACGGAGCAACCTAGAGCTGGCATTCCTGATACTTCCTTGAATAAAAGGACACACTTCATTATCATTCAGCTACTATTAACATTTTAATCTACAAGAAAGCTTTCACTTTTTAATTTTTTAAAAATACTTTGTTAAAGTAGATATCTCACTCCCAAACACATTTGACTTAAAAACCCTACAGATCCTAAGAACACTGCGGTATAAACATGCCATATCTGGATGCTTCAAGGGACAAGCTATTTGTCCAGATGTGAGATGTATCTGGACTTCAGTGCTGATCAGCTGGGGAATAGGGTAGGGGGGAAAGAGGAACCACCAGACGGAGGTCTTTGCTGCTGAGAAGGGGACCTCTTTTGGGGGAAGAGGCTTTGCTGCAGAGAGGGAAGGGAACAGCGGGGAGTTGGAACTTGCCACTATCATTGTTTAGTGCTCACCAGTTGTTCAGTGCTTTTCTATTCCATACATGATTCATGGCCCCTGAAAGTAGGAGACATATCCAGAATAGAATCTTCCAAAACATTCAAATATTTTTTTAGAAGTAGGTTTCCATTTTCTAAACTTTTAATAATACTTGATAAAAGTATTATAATAAAATAGGAATTTTTTATACTGTGTAAACAAATACACAGAAAAAATATTCAAGGACCTTTACATACAAAAATATATGAAAAAGGAATTTTCAACTACCTACCTCTATAAAACTGGGATATGAATATGGGGCCAATTTCTTAGTTTGACTCCACTGCAGCAACTCTCCCTTATGGCAGCTAGGGAAGCCCAGCAAACTCAGAATTAGACCCAGAGGTTGGAATTCTCAGTAACTCTGTTTCCAACTTCAAGACACATTAGGAGTGGTAGAAATTTACCTCACCAAAACTACGTAAAACGAGAGTTAAAGCTGCTCAATGACCCGAAAGCCATTAAACCAAACCACAGCAAAATGGAGAAACAGTACATTTCTATAATCGCTTAAACTAAATTAGACAAAAATGTTCCCGTTACCCCATATACTCTGCAACACAACATAGCTCTCCACATAATTTAAGAATATTCAATTGAGTCCACAGAAGCTAGGTTCAATGGATTTAACTGAATGCCTCCCAAACTATGCGACTGCTGACAGCTCTGATGGGTTGTAGTGGAGAATATAGGGCAGGAGTTAAAAGAGAAATTGTCGAGAGGCCTGGTTACATAGTTGGCATCTCTTTCTGGTAGCTATTCTGTACGCTTGTCAGCACTAACAAACCGCTCTGAAGGAATAGGATAACTGAGAAAGCTGTTAATTTGAGCATAAAATAGCAAAAATATATGTTTTCAAGAAGGAAAAAAAATGAAGTTAAAATACCACAGGATATTGCAGAATCTATGTATCTACCAGCACAGTACATTAAAGTATCAATCCTGAAGGTAATGCTTGTAAGAGGGAGGCTAACCATAACATTGCAAAAGTATAAAAAACGAAACTTTTTTTGTTTTTGTTTAAAAGTTGTAAAAACATAGCCAGAATTCTAGGACAGCTTGTGTGGAGAATTCAAGCTTTCAGTTAAATGTATCATTCAATTCTCTCTGGTTTTCTCTGCCCTATAGTTTGTAAGATATAAAAGCATTATTTCCCTTATGGGACAGAACTATGCCAATTTTGACACAACCTTCATGAAAGTTAAATGTTTACTTATGGTTTTATCAAATACACCATGCAATTTTATATTCATTGTACATGGCATTTTCTCTGTTTGGGTGGCCTTAAGATTTGTATAACAGGATCAATCTTTTTCTTTTTTTCAAATGGGAAAAATCCAACACAACAAAAAGGGACACATCCATTTTTATGGCTTTTGTAATCACAGAGCTTTGAAAAAAGTTTGCCATATATATTTGTGAATGATAATGCAATTCCTTCATAACTATTTTGTCAAGAAAAAAATCACTTTAAAAAAAAAAAAAAATCCCCCAAACAAGTAGTAGTTTTTGCTTGCCATGACGATGACTGCTGTACTGAATGAGCTTTAGATACAATTTGTCTCAGTGCCGAGGGCTCAAGCAAAACTTTCTGGAGTTTTTAAATTGACTAATGTGGTGCAGAAACTAGTGGTCTGTGATCCAACATGAGTTGTATGCTCTGTCTCTCCAAGCCTCTCGGGCTCAAGTTGGGCCAGCATCCACACAGAGAGAGCACTATGATATAACAGCTCCCTTTTGGAAATAGTCCTGCTCCTTACAAAGTGTTTTGATAGGACTATTCATGGAAACAATAGGGCCACCCAGTCACATCAGGTGTGGGCTCAGAAGAGTGTATCGGTACTAGGCTCAGGTTAGATTCAATGCATTTGAGATTGGGCCTAACTGTCTGGTCCAAGCAGGGCTCCTGACAAAGAGCCTTATGTGGACTCTTTAGTCAAGGCTTGTTCTTGTGGGGGTTTTTTTTGGGGGGGAGGGATGTTTGTTTTTTAAAATACCCCAAACTCATGCTCTTTATATTTAGTGTAATAGTTATAGCATGTGCTATATTAGATTTAATTAGAATAAAGTGAATGGGAACTTCTGTTTAAAAACAATAAATGTAAGGTACTTTGAAAAGACATATTTGCTAGGTCTCATCACTCCAGTAGAGCATGCAGAAAGAAAGTTTCTCAGGTGATATGTAAGAATAGAAAGAGAGAGAACAGCACCAATTAAGCTTGCCAAGGAGCAGCGTCACTGGAGGGTGGGGGGGGTAAGACACCTGGAGCAGGGAGAGGGATGAGGGAAATCACTTATCAGACCCAGGAGAGGGCAGGGAATGGCATATTAGTGAAGAGTAAAGCTTTCTGAAGTGGCAGAGGCTGCACTGGAAGATGAGGAGGGTCACACACACCTCAGCACTATAATGACTGGCAGGAACTCACCAGACAATAAAATGCCAGGTCAGGCCTGCCTCCCCCTCCAATGCATCCCCCATCCCTCCAGAAGCAGATCACAGCCTTCCAGCAGGGCACGGGCTACATCAGAGGGTGAGGTAGGTCAGCAAGTCTGACTTAGCACTCTGTTGGCCAGCCAAGATAATTAATGCAAGATCAGGTCTGCTGGCCCACCTCTCCCTCCAATACAGCCCTTGGCTCTCCCAGAAAATGTTATTCTTTGCTTCACTCTACTCCTCCTGGCCTTGATAGATGATCCCTGAACCTCAGCTCTGGTACCCCTGCAGGAGCCACTACTGCCCCCTGTTTTGCCTAAAGCCACTGCCTCTTCCTCACCTCCCTCTGTTAGGCCCCAGTGACTCTGCTGGAAGTCTGCTGCTCACACCACTGCAAACTAGCATCTCCCAGTAACAGGATTGACACCTCACCCTCCATGGCAGAATTTACAGCAGTATGGGGACCAAATCCAGTCATGCCCAGGTTTTGTCAGACGGATTGGCCTGAACGGATCTGTCAGAGAGAGTCCACCCAGAAAATCCATTTCTGCCCACTTGTGGTGACTTTACCAGTATGGAACTAAAGATCGTTTTCCCTGGAATACTGAGCTCTGCTAGCCAAACACCATCTGCTCTCCCTTCAAAAGCTATGCCTACAATTTTAAAAATCTCACATTTTTAACGCTAGATACTGAGATTTGACCAAGTTTATCTGTTTCAATGGCGTAAGCAGAAACAATGAACTAACAATTTTCCTTACTTCCTCCTAAACATAGCCTTGTGAAAAGGCTTTTTATATCTACAATTATCTAACACTTGAAGTGTTAGATATCCTCCTTAGATAACTAATACATGATTCACTTGTAACCTTCCAGAAAATCAACTCTTTACCGTAACAGTCTGTGATATAATTTTGTCTCACTGGCTTATCCTTTTTGTTAAAAACAATTTATTACACTAGTTTACTTCTGGATTTAATGCCAGTCTGACTTCTATTCTATTTTCATTCTCCTCCATGTCAGACTGGCATTAAATCCAGAAGTAAATTTATGTAATAAATGGTTTTGTTTTTAACAAAAAAAAGCTAAGTTAATAAACAAAATTATCACGTTAAGGAAGAGCAGACGTGACATACCAGGTTAATGTCAAAGCAAAGATGGTGGCATCCTGTCTTCTTTCCTTCTAGAAGTCAGGTTGCCCTATCTATCTACTATTATCTCAAGAGTAAAACTCATAGGCTGGCAACTAATGGGACACAGCACATCTCAAACCTTTTTTAAAATGATTATTATTTTTTAATCCCCTCAGCATTGAGGAGATTGGAGGAGGGGGCAGAATTTTCAGACATTCATTAGGCCTAAAATTATTAAAGCAGCTTCACTTGGAGATTACTCAGAACATTAAAAAAAATCTGCTATTTAATTCTGTCAGGCAAATCTTTATGAAATATGCTACAATCTATCATATTGTAGACAAAAACCTTACTTCTCTCCTGTGGCACCACTCATATCACTGTTATTACATGCAAACTCAAATTCATACTGGCCATTTGTAATTTAGAATTATATCAATAGCTCCTCCCCTGCCCCAATCTCTTTTTGCCGTGAGCATGTGGATCAATTCCACATTTTGTATAGAGGCTCCCACTAGACAGAAAAAAAGAGGAGGTATTGAAATTGAAGTAGTTTTCAATTTAAGTAGAATAAATTGAAGACCCATCTTGTAAAAAAAAAAAAAAAGTTCTTAAACCAGGTAGTGAGAACAGGGTGAAGTAAAAGTTTCATTGGTAGAAATGCTGATAATCAGACTGTAGTTCCCTAGACGATGAGCCAATTTTACTTGAAATGAACCAAAAGATCAATATAAGAACTTTACATTTTATATATAAAATCATTGCTTCTTTTCATCAGGTGCTGTTTTTGGTAGTTGATATCATTAAGCTCATAATACCACTTTGGTATACAAATGTCTGGCACATAGTAAATTGCTATACATAACAAATGAAAGCAGCGTTATGCTGAAAGTGGAACCTTTACTAAAATATTTCAAAACACCAATTCCTGTACACTATTCATCCCTGAAATTTAGTAAAAGACAGAATCCCAGCAAGTGTTTCCTGAACTTTCTCTTATGTAAAATTAACTACTGTTAATTACTTGTTGGGGGTATTTTTCACTGGAGTTTACTGCTTTGGAGTTTGATATTATCATTATCAATTCTATGTGCCAACAATAATCCTTTGAAGTCCTCAACACTTTTCACTGCTTTAAATCAATTTTAAAAATTGATCAATGAATCAATCCTACTTACAGGACTCAGAAGCATTCAAAATTTGAACAATTCAATTTAAATTAGCAGAAACATTTTTAAAAAAAAGTTCTTAATTTATCAGATGTATTGGAGAGGGAAACTTTCAGAATTATGTATATATTGAATTATATTTATTTATTTATTTTTATTTATTTAAAATTTACATCCTGCACAACACTCAGTAAAAACATTGTTTTAAAAACAATTTAAAAATACAATACAATGTGGGGAAATTCCCCCCACCCCCACCCCTACCCCTCGCCAAAAGCCTGATGGAACAGTCAGGTTTTACATACATGCCAAAACAGCAGGAGAGTGGGAGTCAACCGAGCCTCCTCCAGGAGCGAATTCCACAGCACAGGGGCGGCCACGGTACACGGTATATCAATACACAGTTGCTTTGTGTCAGTGGGAGAGGGAAGGGGGATCCGGGGAAGAGGAAAAGGGGGAACCACCCACACGGCTTTCACGCACCCAAATGGGCCCCACACTCTTGCTCTGTTTGGCGCTACGGGGAAACAATGCCCATCAGGATAGAAGGGTGGCCTTGTGACCATAACCAAATCAGGCCTCTCATTATAGGGTGCAGGGCATAGGAAGGAGAGCATGGCCTAGGACCCTCCACACACTCTATGCCCACTCACACACAGGGAGGAGGAACTGGTAAGGGTAGTGCTGTACTGGTGGGGGATAACAGGGCACGGTACCAGGATAGCGAGCGGGGGATGGGGTTTCTCATTCAGCAGGGAGTGAGGAAGGAAGCCCGGGGGAAGGGGGGAGGTCTTGCACCGCACACACCCACAGCACCCCAATCCCCAGACAAACACAGGGAAGAAAGGCAAGGGACACAGTAACACAAGCACTGCCAACTATTCCACACACTTAGGACACACACAAATATCACCAAGAGTTACACTTAGCTTGCTCACGGGCTGGTTTCTCCACTCTGATTACCAGCACTGTGTGCCTCACAGTGCTGGCCTTTTATGTGCTAGGATCCGCACCCTGACGTGCCTGTAAGCATGCGGAGCGTCGAACGGCCCAGGCGGCGATCCCAGGTCATGTGAGGCCGAAAGCTGGGGTTCCGTGCTGTCTGTGTGGCAGCGGGCTGCCCTCGCAACCTACTGCCTTGGGGATCCCCCAAGCACCGGTGCCGCCGCTTCAGCCACAGGAGGTGTGGCAACTTGATCAGCGGGGGGGGAAGGGCGGTGATTTCCGCGGCCCCACAGCCCCCCTTCACAGGCATGCACAGAGGCACGGGATGACAGTACCCTGCTCTAGCCCCCCGGCCTAGGAACCAGCGAGGCCCTGGCTTCTCGGGGTGTCTGCGGTGGAAGGCACGCAAGAGTCGAGGGGTCGAGAGGTTAGCAGCTGGTTCCCATGATCGGTCATCAGGGCCATAGCCAGCCACAAGGTAATGCAGGCGACCATAACGGACTTTAGAGTCAATCGTCGATTGTTTATTTATTGTTTCCAGCATATATGCTATTACAAATAGTAAATATCTTACACTAAAATATAACAATAGTCAAGTCAAGTGAAGTTTATTGGTACTGGCTTCCGCCCTGACCATACAAACATCCAACAATAACAAATAAACAAAACACAACATCAAATTTAAAATACATAAGATAGCAAATTTATAAAACACAAAACAAAATACAGCACAATAAAACAAACAACAATCAGCCTTGGAAAAGGCTTCCAATAAAGTTATTCGTCTGACAAATGTGCCTTGCTGCCAAATTGATGACCAATAATGGGCTATTTCAGAGAACATTTAGTAAGGCAGTTTTAGATTCCTCAGCTCATTTGTGGCTGATTTAATCGTGACCTGATCAGTTTACACCGATTGGCGGCAAGAAGAAAAAAGGTTGCCACAGACGTTAGCTCATTTAGATTCGCCAGATTAGCTAACAGAATCAGTTGCTGCGAGTGATTGACCCTCTTACCATCTAAAAGGGGCTTCAGCCAGGTCTCCCTCAGATGGACATAGTACGGGCAGTTGAATATCAAATGCTCTGCTGATTCTACCTCTGACAGAGAACATAAACATTTGCGGTCCCAATAAGGGACTCCTGCAAATCTGCCCTCTACCACCGCAGTTTGCGTGAGGTCGAAACGGAAAAGGGTAAAATGTCGCCTTAGGCGAGAGTTCACCAGTATATCTAGGTAGGGTTCCCTCCTGAATAAGGTCTTACTAATGGCAAGGCTGGGGGCCACCCTCTATTCCTTAAGCACAGCAAGATCCTCCTGGATTGCTATGTCTCTGGATCTTTGATGAATTGATAGCCTTATACCAGCTAAAGATTGTCCTGCAAAATAATGGAACGAGAACCCCAATTTATTTAGCACTGTGGCCACATATCGTATCCAGGGGTAGGTCCTGGCTCCCTCATGCTGCAATTCCTCCCTCAAGCAAGGAGCTTGTAAGGAGTTGGATGGACAAGCCAGAAGCTTGACCCAATACCTTGAGAGGGTTAGCCTAATATGATGCTCTATCTAGAGGGTATCAAGCTCAGCTCTAACAACCGCACCCGGAATACTAGCCCCCATTTTAAGAATTCCATGTAGGAAGTGATTCTGGACCCGTTCCAGAGGCAAATAGTCCGAGAGGATAGCACATTCGGGTCCAAAAGTTAACATAGGGACAACTTTTGGCCGAAAGACTTCTAATATGGTGGAAACAGGTATTCCGTATGAGGAATTGTAGGCCTTGCGGAGGGTCTTTGCAGTGATAGAAGATAATCGGGCTCTATTGTACATCTGGAGGTGAAGATGATACCCAAATATAAAAAATTGTTCACCACCTCCATAGCCAGGCCTGAGACCAACCGTTCTAATTTCCTTTGGGACTTCCTCCCAACTATCAGAATTTTGGATTTTTTTTACATTTACCTCTAGTCCATTTTGTAAGGAGTACTCCAAGAAACCCTCAATCGCAGCTCTCAATCCCTTCTCTGTCTGAGCAAATAGAGTCAAATCATCGGCATATTGTAGTGCATAAAGCGGAGGACTCTGGACCTTCGGTGGATGCAAGTTGCAGCTCTTGACGGCAGCAATAAGGACTGCAACAAACAAATTAAAAAGAAGAGGGGCGAGTGGGCACCCCTGACGGACCACTCTTTGGATGGAAATTGGGCCACTGCTATCGTTTAAGAATCGTCCCTTCACTTTGGCGATGTTATGCTCATGTATTGCTACTATGATTTTAAGTAGAAATGGATCTATGCCATAGGCCCTTAATTTACTCCACAGTCGCTGTCTTGGTACTGAATCAAACGCCTTTGTAAAGTCCATAAAGGCAATATACAATTTCCATGACCTGATTCTTGTGTATTTTGACATCAGATGTGCCACAATAAAAGTACAGTCCAAGGTTGACCTGTTGGCTCTAAAGCCATATTGTGCTTTAGGAATTAAATCCTCCCTATCGGCCCACTCTTGGAGATGTTGGCAGATAATAGAAGTGAAAAGTTTGCTGACTACCAGAAGCAAACTTATCGGCCTATAACAAGAGGGTCATCTATCTTAAAAATAGGGACAATCCAGCTTTTGCCCCAAGACTGGGGAACTCCACCTCCTCTAACTATGTTATTGAAAGGTTTGCTTAAGATCTGGGCCCACCACTGAGGCACTGCTTTCAGAACCTCTGCTGGGAGGCAATCTGGCCCAGGTGCCTTATTATCTTTAAGGGCCAAAATCCTCTCTTCTACTTCAGAGTTCTGAAGGATAATAGAAATCAAATAAAATGCCATAATGGCAGCACTATGGGTTCATAGAGAGATAAAGCTCCGAGAAGAAGCCCAGATCCGACTGGTAAGATCAAGAAAGAAAAAAAGGATGGCCCAGACTCTGTATTTGAGTCCAAGGGCCATGTGAAGAATGGGCTCCGGTGGGTCAGTGGTGTTCCGACCCTCCGCCTTTTTCAGGAAGGAGATGTGAAAGGTGGGATGGATGCGTACATGAGGGGGGAGTTGAACGGTGTATGTGTCGTCGTTTGCCTGCCGGGTGATTGGCTAGGACCCAAATATTTGTGGTCCAGCTTCACTGACGGGTGTGTGGATGAGTAGTGTCGACGGTCTACCCACACGAGGTTGCCTGGCTGCAAGGGAGGGGCGCTGATCGGAGGTGTTTGTCAGTCTGTGTCTTGTATCGTTGCCTGGCATGTTTAAGGCTCGTTTTAGCTATGGCTTGAGTCTCTTGGATATGACAAGATAACACGCCTGCTGCTGGGGCATGTACTGAGGGCAGGTCCAGGATTCCGATTTGGGGGTGAAGCTCATAGGTTACATAGAATGGAGAGTTGCCAAGAGATGCGTGAGGGGCATTATTGTAGGCAAATTCCGCTAGGAGTAGCCATGTATACCAGTTGTCCTGTAGATGGTTGATGTAGCATCGAAGGTATTGCTCAAAGTTTTGGTTTACCTGCTCGACCTGCCCATTAGCTTGGGGATGGTAGGCGGTGGTGGGTTTCAGCGTAATGTGTAGGGAGCGAAAGAGGGCCTTCCAAAAGCGGGATGTGAATTGAAATCAACGGTCTCTGATTATCTCCAGGGGCCAGCCATGCAATTTGAATACATGCTGAAGGAAGAACAGGGCCGTTCTGTGAGCGGTGGGTAAACCCTTACATGCTACAAAGTAAGCCATCTTCGTGAAATGATCTACGATTACAAACACGGTGGAATATCTGCAGGAAGGAGGAAATTCGACAACAAAGTTGAGACCAATGCGCTGCCATGGTCCCTGCAGTGGTGTGGTGAGTTGCAGGAGGCCCTGGGGCTTGTTTCGGGGAATCTTGGTGCATGCACAGGTGGCACACCCCTTGACGTAGTGTTGGATGACCTGCTTCAGTGTAGACTACCAAAAGGTTCTCTGTATCAATTGGTGGGTTCGTTCTTGGCCTGGATGGCTAGCGAGTGGGGCCTCATGATGTGCCCATAGGATAGGGCCTTGACAGGACGGAGGTACAACCACAAGGCCTTGTCGTTTTATCAGGCTGTCTTCCTCCTTATAGAGAGGATCATCGGTGAGGTTTAGCTCATTTGCTGTGGCAGTCTTTATCTCGTCTAGGGGTACGTAAGTAGCTGCAAATACTCATTGAGCTAATATGGGTCCGTGCCCTTTGATCTCCGTTTCTCGCCCCTCATGATATTGTGATAGGGCATCAACTAGCACGTAGAGCTTTCCTGGTCTATAATGGATGGTAAAGGAAAATAGTGAAAAAAACAAAGCCCACTGGGCATGTCTAGCATTGGTTATGTGTGCAGTTTGGAGAAAGACGAGATTTTTGTGATCGGTTACAACAGTTATTGGGTGACATGCTCCTTCTAAGTAATGCCGCTATGTTTCGAAGGCGGCTTTAATTGCGAGTAGTTTGCGATCAAGTATCGTATAACTTTGTTCTGCGGGGGTTAGTTGCCTGGAATAGTATGCACAGGGTAACAGGCCTGCCTTGTTGTCCCCTTCTTGTAGCAGCACTGCCCCGAGGGCCCTTCTGGATGCATCTGCTTCTACTTGGCCTTTGAAAGTCGGGGTGTTGAAGGATCGGGGCTGAGGTGAAGGCCTTCTTCAAGTAGTCGAAGCTATGCTGTTGCTCTGGTCCCCAAAGATACACTTGGCCTTTTTTCAGCAACCAGGTCAATGGGGTGGTAATTTTGGCATAGTTGGGGATATACTGCGGTAGTAATTAGTGCTGCCTAAGAACTTTTGTAGTGGTTTCATCGCCTTGGGTGCCGGCCATCATTGAATAATGTCTGTCTTTTGAGGATCCATCTTAATCTCCATTGGGCTAATGATGAAGTCCAGGAATTCCACGGTGGTGAGATGGAAAGCACATGTCTCTATTTTGCAATACAGCTTGTGGGCTCGCAGGTGTTGTAATACTTGTCGAACATGTTGTTGGACGGAGGCAGAATAAATCAAAATGTTGTCAAGGTATGCAATTACCAACATGTCCAAAATATCTCGAAATATATCATTAATGAAGTGCTGGAATGTGGCGGGAGCGTTGGCCAACCCGAACGGCATGACGAGATAGTCATAGTGACCACAGCGAGTACGGAAGGCGGTTTCCATTCATCACCTTCTCGGATGCGTACTAAGTTATATGCCCCTCTCAGGTCTAGTTTAGTAAATATACATGCGCCTTGGAGACGGTTCAATAGTTCTGGAATCAATGGTAGGGGGTAGTGATTTTTGATAGTTATCTCGTTAAGTCCTCAATAGTTGATACAGGGCCGGAGCCCTCCGTCCTTCTTGGATACGAAAAGGATGGGTGCACCGGCCGGGGAACTCGAATGTTGGATTACTCCATTGTGCAGACTCTCTTCCAAATATTGGCGGAAGGCTCCTAGTTCCGGCATCAACAGCATGTAGATCTGTCCAAATGGGGGTTCATGTCCTGGAATCAAATAGATCGGGCAGTCGTATAGGTGATGAGGATGTAATTCCAGGGCGTGGGTTTTGTTGAAGACATCTGCCTAATCACAATAGTCGTTCGGCAAGGACAGAGCAGCCATGTCCAAACCTTCAGACAAGGCTGCGGTAGTATACTGTCGAGGTGTTGGTACAATGCAGGTCTGACAACAATAGGAGGAGGTGAAGCGGAGTCTTTTTTGGGACCATGAAATCTGGGGGTCGTGTTGACATAACCATGTTAGCCCTAAAACTACTAAAAATAAAGGGGTACTCACTACATCAAATGACATAGTCTCTAGATGATTCCTTGTGATACAGGGTAATGGGGATGTCTGCATGGTAATTAGCCCAGAGACCAAAGCAGGATCCATCTATGGAAAGAACCGGCTCTGGCTGCAGTTTGGGTTTGGTCGGGATAGCATGTCTTTGTACAAAGTTGAGATCCATGAAATTTCTTGAAGTCCCGGAGTCTATAGGGCCCAGGCTATACAGGACCGTTGGGAATCGATTGTCAGGATGATGGGCACCCAGAGGTGAGCGAAGGAGGGGGGTTAGGATCGAGGGGATTTGTTCTATACCCAGGGTGACCCCTGACCATCCCGGCGTTTGGCATTTCCCGACTCTCTAAGCTGCGTGGGAAGAGAAGGACAGCCATTAATAAAGTGGGTGGCCTTGCCACAATAGAAACAGGACCTCGACTTCCGTCTCCTCTCCTTTTCTTCTGGGGACACAGGTCCTCACGCGGTACCTAGCTACATCGGTTTGGGCTCGCTGCCCTTCATCCCTTTGTTAGTGCCACAGGGGGGCAAGGGGGTCTTAGAATAGTAACATTGGGGTTCAAATTTCTTTTCTTTGCGTCTCTCAGTTTATCAATCATCTATTTGTAACGCGAGCATTGCCAGTTTTTCCCATGTATCCAGGAGGTTCGTAAACGCTAACTGGTCTTTCATTTTGTCATTAAGCCCCTTCCGAAACATCACTCACAGGACTTCATTTGGCCATTGTATTTCCAGCGCCAATTGTTGGAACTGGGTTACATATTCCAGTAAACTCCCTTTGGACTGTCGAAGGGACATGATGGCAGCCTCGACATCCCTTTGCTGATGCGGGTGATCAAAAAGAAAGGTGAACTGTTTTACAAAGTCTGAATAATTAGAGAGTGGGGGACTATCGCTTTTCAGGAGGGTAGTAGCCCAATCAAGGGCAATTCCCCCCAAGTTCCCAATAATGAAGGCGACCTTTAAGGTATCGGTAGCGTAGGTAGCCGGTTGCATTGTAAAATTAAGTTTGCACAGGGCTAAGAACCCTTGGAATGCCTTACACTCACCAGAGAACTTGTCAATCCGGGTGGCCCTGGGCTCTTGAGGAGCGGCCGCCCCACTGGTGGAATGGCAGGGGGAACAACCGGGCCAGGTGCAGGGGGTTCCACTAAAGCTGCTGCACCCTGACTCCCTGCTACTACTGCGGCTAGTTCCGTATGCTTTGTGTGCAAATCCTTCATGTTCATTGCCAGGGCTTGCACCGCTCGTACTAGCTCCCCAATCTCCTTAGCTACCTCCATCACACTTAGTCTAATAGAAGGAGTTGTGCTGGTAATTCCGGTGCCGCCACTTCAGCCACAGGAGGTGCGGTGACTTGATCAGTCGGGGGGGGGGCAAGTTCCACGGCCCCGCAGTCCCCCACGCAGGCAAGCACGGCGGCACGGAATGACACGTTGGTACTGTTAATTAGAAACCTTCAGTAATAACTAGTGAGCATTTGGTATATAGAGCAACACAGTATAAACAGCAAGCTAACAGTAACTGTTCAAAAAACTGACACAGACTGCCCACAGCATCCCTAATGACCACATCAAAGGGAAGGGTGGGAGGGACATATTTATTTTTGTCATTTATAATTTCACAGGGAAAGGACTGGTCCACTAACTTACACCATCTAAGGATCAGTCCTTCAGTAACAGAATTATGACTAATAATTAGCAGAAAAACATACACTCTTAAATTTATTAATACTGCTAAGTAACATGAAATATACCAACAATGGTACAGATACTATAATTATTGCAGAATGATGCATTACTAGTTACACTTATTTACAACTACTTTAAAACACTGCTCAAACATAATGGAGCAGATAAAACTAATGGATATTAAGGAGCATTCTGATATTACCTCTGCTATTGTTAAACATTCTGGATGCAAGAAATGTACCATATGGTTTGCCAGCATTATATAAACCAAAGCCTCTTCATCCACTTGTAGACCAAAATATTCATGGTAATCTCCACTAAAGCTTGCACCTAGAAGAGAAAAAGTTTAAGAGCCTCAAATGCAACACACATTGGGCCTTTGTGTAAAATTTCAAAAGTTCTAAAATACAAACAGGATTTTTTTTTTTAAAAAAAATTACAATACTTTATAACTTTGTGTTACTATTCTACTCAAGTAGAACTTCTTGTCATTTTACTAACAATACAGGAAGGCAATGAAAATTAATGGAGTTCTTTAAAAAAAACACAGGTTGATTGGTAGCTTACCTATTCCATGGTGATGATACAGCATAGATGTAACGCCATCAAATCGGAAGCCATCAAAGCCATACTCTTCTATCCACCATCTCAAGTTTGAGAGAAGGAATCTCAGGACCTCCCAGCTGAAATGTTAAGAAGAATACTTCCTAAACGTTAGACCAAAAAGTATACAAGCTGTGCAAAAATGGTACCTTAAGTAAGAGACTGAAGCTAGGTATACAGACCGATCCTGTACCCACAAACATGCCATGCACAACTCATGTCCAAGTATTTGTACGTGCAAGTTGTGCATACACAGGGTGTGTGGGGTTAAGGATCACGCCCATAGTGTACACTGGACCTTGTACCATAGTGAACCTATCAAACAACGTTCTCAGTTGTTGTTGTTGTTTTTTATATAAAACTATCCTACAAAAAAGTTAAACCATTTTCAGCAGTTTTAGGAATAGTGAAACTAGGCCAAAATTAATTTATACATGAAAAATTAGCTATGTTTCTCTTCAACATAGATATTTCTTCCTACTACCTTTCTTTCCTTGTCTGAATTTATTTTCAGTTAATCAAATGGAAGAAAGTTTATGCTGCATTTTAGAATTCAGAACCAGTCTTCATAGGAACTAACATTTAACTCCACAATGCACTCCTTCTGTAATTATAGAATAAGCCAGCTTCTTGCATCAAAAGGTTTTTGAAAAACAAAACAAAACAAGCAATACTAAAATAAACAAAACCTATTCTTGTTTTGGAGAAAATGAGCAGCAACAATTTAAAAAACTATTGTATTATGGGACTTCTTTACATATATTGTTGCCCTGTCCAGTTTTGATTGTAAGCCTGTTGGGATAGGGACCCATCTATAACTATTGATTGTACAACACGATGTACATTGCTGGTGCCAAATACATAAAATACATAATCAAATACAATACCAATCATAAAGTAGCAGCAGCAACTGTAAATACGTATTCAGAGTGAACGCTTTTGTTCTCTCAGTTTGGTTTGATTTTTTTATACTGGAGCTTGTTTGGATGCTGGATTTTTTTTACTAAATGCTAAGCAAACAAAAATAGTGATTAAATTTTGTTTTGCAGGCAGCTGGTGATAGATAGAGGTTTCTGATACTGAACATTTTGAAATGATGATTTTTAATTTGAAAGACAACTGTTTTGAAATGCACAGCAGTTACAAAATAACTACAGAAAGTAGCATGAACAGTAGGAGTGTGACAGATGACATACTCACTCCACTTCTAGGGACTTCCTATGGGCTCAGAAATAAAGCAATTTGGTGGTTTCTGTGACCACTTCTGATCTAATCCAACAGCCATACAGTGCAATCGGGGATATGATGTTTTTTTCTCAATAGTGATGATGGGTGGTAAACAAAATATACTATAGAAGAACATAAGAAGTGCCATACTGGGTCAGACCAACAGTCCATTGAGCCCAGCATCCTGCCTCCAAGAGTGGCCAGTCACGGGGGCCTGGGAGAAGCACCCAACAGGTCACCATGCTATCCGTTCCCTGTGGGTCATCCCCAGGCTCCCGACAGTAAAGGGTTTTGTTCCCCAATCCTATCTGGCTAATAGCTGCTAATGGAACTATCTTCCAGAAACTTGTCCAAACCTCTTTTAAACTCAGCTATACTGCTGGCCTTGACCACCTCCCCTGGCAGTAAATTCCACAACCTAATTGTACGCTGAGTGAAAAAATACTTTCTTTTGTCTGTTTTTACTCTGCCACCTGTGAGTTTCATGGAGTGTCCCCTAGTTTTAGTACTAGTTGAGAGGGTAAATAACCGTTCCCTGTTTACAAGTTCCACACCACTCATGATTTTATAGACCTCTATCATATCTCCTCTCAGCCGTCTCTTTTCCAAGCTGAAGAGCCCCAACCTATCAAGCCTCTCCTCATACGGGTGCTGTTCCATACCCTGGATCATTTTTGTTGCCCTTCTCTGTACCTTTTCTAGTTCCGCTATGTCTTTTTTGAGATGGGGCGACCAGAACTGCACACAATATTCAAGGTGCGGTCACACCATTGATTTGTATAGAGGCATTATGACATCCTCAGTTTTATTCTCTATTCCCTTGCGAATAATTCCTAACATTCTATTTGCTTTTTTGACCGCTGCGGCACACTGGGCTGAGGATTTCAGTGTATTATCCACAATCACTCCCAGATCCTTTTCCTGAGTGGTAACTCCTAGCTTAGTACCCAGCATTGTGTACTCATAATTTGGATTATTTTTCCCAATGTGCATCACTTTGCACTTGTCCACATTAAATCTCATCTGCCATTTAGATGCCCAGGCACCCACTCTTGTAAGATCTTGCTGCAGCTCCTCACAGTCTGCTTGTGGTCTGACTACTCTGAATAACTTAGTGTCGTCTGCAAAATTGATCACTTCACTCTTAACACCTTTTTCCAGATCATTAATGAATACATTGAAAAGAACTGGTCCCAGTACAGATTCTTGGGGCACACCACTTTTTAAATACATCCATTGTGAAAATTGGCCATTTAGTCCCACTCTTTGCTTCCTATCCTTTAACCAGCTACCAATCCATAGCAAAACACTACCTCATATCCCATGACTTTTTAATTTTCTCAAGAGTCGTTTATATGGGACCTTATCAAACGCTTTCTGAAAAACTACATCTGCTGGGTCCCCCCTGTCCATATGCTTGTTTACGCCATCAAAGAATTCCAAGATATTAGTGAGACATGACTTTCCTTTGCTAAATCCATGCTGACTCTTTGCCATTTAGCCATGTTTATCAATATACCCAGTGATGATAGTTTCCACCATTTTGCCCGGCACAGACGTCAAGCTTACTGGTCTGTAATTTCCAGGATCACCTCTGGTTCCCTTTTTAAATATCGGGGTTACATTGCAGACAGAGCAACCCCAACCCCGCACAAAGAGAGAACCTCCCACATCAACTGTCCAAAACAAAAGTATGGGTTAATGCAAACAATGTATCTTTACTATACAACAAGTTACTCCCTGCAAAAAACAAGAGGTCTATATGATAATTGATATACAGAAACCAACATACATATGACCATAGACAATATAAGCACTAAATGAGAAACAATATACAAAAAGTCCCCGTAGGAAAAACAACCCAGACGCGTTTCGGGGACCAGCCTCTTTCTCAATGGGTCATAACAACAACATTATATATTCTTTAAAAAGGAGATGAAAATACCTGTAAATACAAAACACCAAAAATTTGGTTATGGACACTGTATATGGTTCACACACCCTTTAAAAAAAATCTAAAAGTTATTACTAGACTCACTCCACATGTCCAAATGGACTTTTTCTCTTATGCTGACTCTGAAATCATACCCTAATAATGAAAAAATATATATAAACTAAATAAATTTATTTAATTAGATAGCCAGAATAGCTAGCCCCAATGCAGCATGTATCTTGAAAATAATTAAAAGGCTAGCCCAACCATCAAAAAAATGCAAAATACAAACGGCCAAGGCCTTTAAGAAGAAAAAGCTACATTTTATAATGCTTCTCAGAGTTATCCTAGCAAAGGAAGATCATGGTAAAACTCCCTAATGAAGGGAGGGCATGTAAACCTGATGAATTTGGACAAGCAGCCAAAATGACTAACATACACTATAACATATATAATCTTAAAAACTAGCTAGCCCATCCGTCATAAAGGCTAGCCCATCCATCATAAAATACAACATGCAGGCTGCTAAACCTTTATCAATTTAAAAAGAACCAAAAAGAGAGAAAACAGAGCACCACAGGCTCTTTACTATTATCTCATCTCAAAACCCCACATACATACCAGATACACAACCTCTTTGCAGCAAATAAAGTTTTACTGTGCCATGAGCGTGGTTCACACTGGAACATCTGATCTGACTGTTGCTGTAGTCTTTCCAAGAGCCTCTTCCAACTGAAGTTTTTCTAGCTCATGGCTAATCAACTGAATTCACTTCTGCTGCGCTAAAGCTGCCTCCTCCTAGGGTGTTTTTTTTCCCAGAGATGATCATCAGTCAACTCCACCTCCACCATGCTGAAGTATTTCACAGGTTGTCTCTGTTTCATGATGCAATCTCCCATGCATAGTCCTTGCATTGAATGCAGCTTCCACGAAGCCTCAATACAATAATCCATTTGGTGCAGCATGATGCTGAACACAGTGCAAAATCACCAAGAGAATTTCTTTATTAAGTCCAACTCTTGCAAAAAATGTTACCATAAGGAGCCTCAAGCAAACCTTGACAGAGATAAAAAATATTTGTGTGTGTGTATTTTATTTATTTTTTCCTCCTGTGTTTATTGACAAAGGGACGGTGGAAGTTAGAATAAGTAGAAAGGCTGTAATTATTTTTATTATTTTAATGGGGCACTGTATTTGGTTTATGTGTAATGAATTTTCAACTGCATATTGCCGAGATTATAACTGCAGATTGAGGGGATGACATCCCTGTGTTTTGCACTGTATATGATTCATGGCAGTACAGCAGTTGGCTGCTATATCAAGGCTTGCTTGAGGCTCCATATGGTAACATTTTTTGCAAGAGTTGGACTTAATAAAGAAATTCTATATCGACACTATATCGACCCTATATTACCCCTATACACATGCTTATTCAAACCATCAAAAATTATTAGTGAGGCACAACTTTCATTTGCTAAATTCAGGTTGATTCTTCCCCATTAAGTCGTTTACCTATATGCCCTGTAATTATGTTCTTAATAATTATCACCATTTTTTCTGGAACAGACATTAGGCTTACCAGTCTGAACTTTCCAAAATCACCTCTGGAACCTTTTTAAAAAATCCATCTTACATTCGCTACTCTCCAGTCCTCAGGTACCATGGCAGATTTTAGCGATATGTAATAAATTACCAGTTGTAGATCTGCAATTTGCAGATTAGAAATTCAGCTATGGACTTTAATGGCTGTCAGACCATTCTGCGTATGCACACTCTTTTTCAAAATGGCGGCAGCAGCGGCATCACACCATTTTGGATAAGGACAGCTGGTCTGCACATGTGCAATGGCCACCGCGCATGTGCAGACTGGCAGTCCTTTTCCAAAACAGTGGTGATGCTGCTGGCACCATTTTGGAAAAGGGAACACATGCACAGAAATGTCTGGTGGCATTTGTAGATGCACACAGATTTTTTTATTTTTTTTTCACATGCATGTCTTTTTCAAAAATAGCACCAGCAGTGTCACAACCATTTTGGAAAAGGGCAGCCAGTCTGCACATGCCACAGACCAATGGACATTAGTCAAAAACTCAAAGCAAGGCGATTGGAAGAGTTAAAAAGGTGTGCTTAGGACATGAGAAAGACTTGACACCTTCAGTATGTGAAGACTACAGCTCCAGTCTAAGAAGCATCATGCACAGATTTGCTTCTCTTTTAAAAAATGGTGGCAATGCTGTAATGAGGCTCCATTCGTTTTAGTAAGTAAAAAAATTAAAACAAATTGCACACCGCTATTGTTAACACCTCAGCAGGAGAAAGAGCTGTGACTCAAAGTTAATAGCCCTGGCTGTTGTGATTAACAACCTTTCAGGACGTGGAGGTGGGGCACCTTTCCTCACTTTAACAAGCTTGGGGTTAGCACCTGTATCAAAGAACAAACAAAGGTAGCACCCAGCCAGGAGGGAGCTGTGTGCCTGTGATCAAGATGAAAGCTAGATGATTCAAAATGCTGAAAGGGACTGCCACTGCTTTCATTTGTGAATCTCTGAGTGACTTTAAAACTAGAACTTTATAGCCAGTCAATGTACCCATTTGAGATTTTTAACTTTCAAAAAAATCTAGGTTGGAACTTGAACCATCAGTTCCGCCCATAGACATTTTTTAATATATTTTACAGGTCGGTATCAAAGTTAGTCAGTGGTCTAGTACCAATTTTCATAAACACATGCACAATTATGCAAATTAGGGGTGACATGAAATATGCCTATTTTTCTCTGTCAAATGTTGGCGGGTATGCTGTCCTCTTAATATGCTGTCCTCTTAATACATTTAGCAGACAAACCCCCTCCTTGGCTCCTTGGCTCTTCACTCTTCACTCCAAAGGAATGTTGACTCCTTTAACGTACAAATTCAGTTCTAGACTTCATTCACTAAACAAGTCAACTTCCTTTCTTAATTGAGGTGCCAAACAGCTTAGGCATCCTTTCAAAGCTTCTTGAAGGTGGGTTCCATAAAATACCTTGAAAATTATTCTTCAAATCAGCATTATTTTCTCAGACAGTGGAAACTGCCACTTTTTTAAAACACAAAAAGGAAAAAAAAAAAAAAAAACCAAAACACAACCCACTCGCCCTAATCCTATTTACATAATAAAACTACTACAGAGAAGCAGATTTTGGAAAAGGGCAGCCTCTCTGTGCATGCTGCATCTTAGCCAGGAACTTTGGGTATTTGGGTGTGTTGGCAGCGATCCCATGCACGTCTATTTGCTCCCAGCAAGATGTTCACCACAGTGAACACCCAGCCGGGCCTCACCTTGTGAAGTAGATCCACCTGTTGTGAACTAGATCCAGGCCGGCCTCACCTCCAGAACCGTAGTTAGTTTGGCCATGATCCAGGATGGGGCTGGGAATGGCTGCAGGTAACAATTGTTACCCAGCCCCATCCCGGAATCAGGTCCCAACCACGGTACCCAACCCTGTCTCCCCGAGGGCGGCCGGCCATGGAAGCGCGGGGTCGGGGCTGAGCGGCCACATATCAAGCCGCACAGCCCCTCCCCCGCCCCGATTTTCCACTGCAATCAGGCTGGCACGTCTAAATGATGGCTAGCCTGATCATGGGCCAGGATCCAGAATGGCCTAACCTCTAGAACCGTGGTCAATTTGATCGCCGCTGTGTGTTCACTGTGGTGAACATCTGGCCAGGAGCAAATAGACGTGCATGGGATCTCTGCCACCACACCGAATCCACTGTGGCTCAGTGTTCCTGGTCCAGGTTTCAGCGTGTTGGGTCTGAAGGCCCAGCACGTCTGAAATGACCCTATGTTCTTTACATACTGAAGGTGTCAAGTCTCCTTATGTCTTAAGCACACTTTTTTAACTCTTCCAGTCACCTTGGTTTCAGTTTTTGATTAACTTCCATTGTTGGTCATTTAGCCATTGTTTAGCCATCCCATCACTGGGGGCTGGGAGCCAGGTAGGCTCGTCCCGTGGGAGACGGAGTGAGTCCCCCGGGACACCTGTCATTCCCCATCCATTGCAGGAGGGGCGGGGATGAGGTAGGGGGCTCCTCCCCTTCCTTGGGAGACTTCCGGTGGGCAGGGAGTTAAGAGGCGGGGCGGCCCGGCGTCGCCGCAGGCCATGCGCCTAACGGCCACAGTGGCCCTTAGATGAGAACCGGGGGAGTTGGGGTACGGGTTTGTAAAATAGTTGGACAGGGTATATATTAGGGGGGTGGGGGGTTGGGGGAGGATGGAGGATAATATAGCCCCCCCTGCATGTGTGGGGGAGGGAAGAGGACTGGGTTGGGGAAGATTGGGTACGGCCCCCTGGTGAAAGCGGGGGGTCTGATCCAACGAGGGGGGGGGTTCTGGTCGCCCAGTGAGAGAGGGTGACCAGGGGAGGGGG
>QEPC01000529.1:5206971-5237465 GCA_003113815.1 Sphenodon punctatus | reverse complement strand
GTGGAGGGGGGGCAAGGTGGACGAGGACAGAGAGGTAGTTCCAGGCGTGCGGTGCAGCAAGGGAGAACCGACGAAGGCGGTTGGCGGAGCAGGGGAGGCAAGGGAGGATGATACCGTTGACCATGAGATGTTGGTGGCGAGGCTGCGGGACTGGGCCGGTGTGAGCGGAATTGTTCTTGAATGGTTCCGCTCATTCCTGGCAGGGAGGACACAGCGTGTGGTTATCGGGGAATGTACATTGTCTCCCCGGAATCTCATGTGTGGAGTCCTGCAGGGTTCTATTCTGTCCCCTCTCCTGTTCAACGTGTATATGCAACCGTTGGGTGAGGTCATGAGAGGGTTTGGCGTACGATGCCATCAGTATGCCGATGATACACAACTTTACCTCTCATTTTCTGGAGACCCAGGTCCGGCAGTCTCAGTGCTTACCTGGTGCTTGGCAGCTGTAGGGGACTGGATGAGGACAAACTGTCTGAGGCTGAATCCTGACAAGACAGAGGTGATGTTGGTGGGTAGGGCTGAGGGGGTGGTGGCTCCCATCATTGGTGGGGTTTGCCCCCCCCCCGGCTGCTCAGGTCCATAGTCTGGGAGTGCTCCTCAACCCGCAGTTCCGCCTCGATTGTCAGGTGGAGGCTGTAGCAAGAGGAGCATTTCACCAACTACATCTGGTGCGAGGGCTTCGACTGTATGTCACGGACTCGGACCTGGCCACCATCATCCATTCTTTCATTACCTCCCGACTGGATTACTGTAACGCACTCTGCGTTGGGCTATCCTTGGCGACGGTCCGGAAGCTGCAGCTGGAGCAGAATGCGGCGGCCTGCCTTCTAATGGGGACGGGTCACTGCAAGCACATTACACCGGTGCTCTGGACTGCACTGGCTGCCTATTATCTTCCGGGCCCAATTCAAGGTGTTGCTTATGACTTATAAAGCCCTAAATAGTTTGGGTCCTGTTACCTGCGAGACCACCTCAAGCCACAGGTCATTTTGCAGCCCCTGCGGTCGGCCGGGGGCGCCAAACATGTGGTCCACTGGGTGGCAACAGCGAGGAGGGCGTTCTCAGTGGCTGCGCCTCGGCTGTGGAACTCTCTCCCGTTGGGAGGTCCATCTTTCCCCTGATCTCCCCTCTTTCCATAGGTGTTATAAGACCTGGTTGTTCCATGGAGGGTGTATTTGTCAGCTGCTATATGTGCCAATTTTATTTTTATACATAATATGCTGTAATTTTAATGATTTTATTGTTATAATTAAGTTGTACGCCGCCCCGGGCTGCCAATGTGCAGGAGGGTGCAGGTCATAAGTTTTTCATAAATAAATAATTGCAAAGCTGTGCTGAACTGCTTTTGGTGGGAAGGGCAGGGTAAGAAATTTTAAATTATATAAATCAATAAATAAGTAAGTGTACTGAAGGAATTTGATTTGGGGCATAGTCACAATTGCTAAATATCAAGGATATTATTGGTTGACAAGTAGTTCTTGAAAGCAGTTTGATCAACCAGGAGGATGCTGAAATAAACTTGCAGTAATAAGTCTTTCAAAATGCTAGACAGGTACAAAATATGCAATGCATTTTAAATACAAGTATACAGTGGAAAAGCTCAAGACTCTTCTGAAGAACCACCAATAAGAAAAATATTAGCTATCATACATGTGTTTCCAAGGACTGGTCACATCCTTTCATATTTCCCAATCATATCTCTTATTTATTGAAGCAGAAACATAATTCTCATCACGTTTAAAATCTATACTTTTATTCATTATATAAGGAATGTTCTCCGGTATCATACTTATTTGCTGTATTGGAATAGCTCTTACCTGTTAAAGACACTTTTAAAAACATAGTCAAATATAATCCAGATATATAGAGTGCCTTGCAGTAATCCAGCCTCAAGGTGATGAAGGCATGGATGACAGTGGCGAGGTCAGAGTCTGAGAGATATGGCTGAAGCCGTCGGACAAGATGTAACTTCCGAAATGCACTCCCCACCACAGCCACAACCTGAGATTTCAGGCTGAGCCATGAATCGAGGAGCACACCCAGACTCCGTACCTGCGATACCATGGGAGGGCAACCCGCCCCCCCAACAAGAGGAGATTCAACCACTCCCAGGCCCCCAAGCCCTCACCCACCAAAATCACCTCCGACTTGTCAGGGTTCAGCTGCAGATGGCTCAACCTCATCCAAGCCCCACAGCTGACAGGCACTGGGAAAATAAAGAGACTGCATGGCCTGGGTCGATGGAAAAAGAGAGGTAGAGCTGAGTGTCATCAGTACACTGATGACACTGCATGCCCTGAAACCCCCTCACGATCTCCCCTAACGGCTGCATATAGATGTTAAACAAGAGGGGGGACAGAATGGCACCCTGCGGGACTCCACACGTGAGGTCCCGGGGGGAAGACGTACACTCCCCCAAAGACCATCTGGTGAGTTCTCCCGGCCACGAATGAACGAAACCAGTCCAAGACTGTCCCGCCAATCCCGGCACGGTCCCGCAGGCGAGTCACCAACACCTCATGATCGACTGTGTCAAATGCAGCCGAAAGGTCTAACAGGATCAGTAAGGTCTGACGACTCTGGTACAACACCAGATGGAGATCATCAACCAAGGCCACCAATGCAGTCTCCGTAACATACCCAGGCCGAAACCCGGACTGAGAGGGGTCAAGGAAACCAGTGCGGTTCAGGTGTTCTTGGAGCTGCCGTGCCACAGCCCGTTCTATAACCTTCCCTAAAAAGGGAAGGTTAGAGACCGGCCAATAACTGGCAGGAGCATCAGCATCAAGAGATGGATTCTTGAGCAGGGGCCTAACCACAGCCTCATTCAGGTACCCTGCTCTCCCGAAGGGAGGCACTGACCACCCCAGCCAGTAATGAGAGAGTAAGTAAGTATTTATTGCGACCATTGGCCTTAGCAATATTCATACAATATAAAACAGAATTAAAAACATAATAAATCAAGATACACAACAACATAATCAACAATGTACAGAACATCTTATGAACGATTATTTAAGTCTCTGGGAAGACACCAGAGGCCTACACAAACTTAGACCTCAGTACAAATCCACAAAAGTAAACACATTAAAATAACTAAAAACCCCTAGATATTTAACACCAGGATAACCCATAATAATAATAAATCATATTATCAGGGAGAAATATGAATACCTATATCCGCATAAATCCGAGGATAACCCCGGGTTAAGTGGGCCTTTCAGCTCTGGGTCCCCACAGTGGTCCCCCAAACCTACACCGTATCATCGTCCCGAGGGATCAGCCAAACATCTTCCAACAGGAACTCGCACCCCAAGACTGCCCTACGCCTAACAAATAGGTGCCCTAGTCTTGCCACCGATTTTGACCAGGGCATAGCAATCCAGGACAGGAGCCTCCCCACTGGTACCCCTAAGTTGGAGCTACTCGCCATATAATCCCCCAAGAGGGCCTGTCTCGATACTGCCAAGGCAGGACAATACAGTAACACATGGGCGACAGAGTCCATTTCAGCACCATCACACAGTTGGCAGTGTCTTTTATCCCTCGGGATACCCTCCCATCGGCCATCCCTCATCGCTGATGGATAAACATTGCACCTTAAGCATGTATAAATCTGGCGCAACCTAGCGTCCTGCCAAGAGAATAGGTAACTACACGCCTCCTCTCCTGAACCCGGAGGAAAATACTCCGGGGCCACCCTTTGAGAGGACAGACGTGAGTTCTCCATTTGAAGCTCTTGATCCAGTATCCGCCTCTTCAGTAATGACACCACCCTCTCCTGGCCCACATGAGCCACAGCTCCCCTTGAAAATCCCAGGGCCGCCACCAACTCCTCAACCTGACGCACCCAAGGGTTCAGGAGTCCCTCTTCCACTGCCCTTGATAGGAGGGAATTTGCCCCTGCCGGGAACAAAACCACCTTTGCCCAAAATTTCAAAATCACGAGCAGGGCCCGCCCCCTTAGAGTGGGGCACTTAGTTTCCTGCCGCAGCAGCACTGCCGGCGTCCCACTAGGGACTCCCAGAATTTTACACAGAAACTGGTTTTGAATTGTCTCCATTTTATCCAAAAATTGCAGGCTCCATACTGGGCAGGCATACAGGCACTGGTTTACTGTTTTAGCTTGGAAGAGACGCAAGGCCGGCCGAGGCAATCTCCCCCCTCGCGAGAAATAGTATTTCAAAATAGCCCCTGCTGATCTCTTACACTGTACTACCACCGCCTTCCAGTGAGATAACCAACTCAAGGAGGCTGCTATAACTACCCCCAAATATTTAAATCCCCTCACTTGTTCGATAAGATTGTCCTTCTTCCATCGGTGAATTCTCCCCTTGGGCCCAGGCCCCATCACCATGGTCTTAGTTTTCCCAAAGTTAATCTCTAAGCCCTCCTGCTTGCAGTACATCCCAAACCCCTGCATTGCCCTCCGAAGGCCCACTAGGGATTGGGAAATCAATACAGTATCGTCCGCGTACAGGAGGGCAGGGATACTCCTAGTGCCCAAAAAGGGAGCATGGGAGTCCAGGGACAGCAAAAAGGGGATTATATCGTTAAGAAAGAGATTAAACAGAACAGGGGCAAGAAGACACCCCTGCCTGACCCCTCTATGCACCGATACTTCTTCCGAGAGGGAGCTTGCCACCCCTGGGCGGATTCGAATCAAATTATTGCTATGGACCTTAATCAACAAGAATAGTAATTTTCGGTCCATAGAAGATGACTCAAGCTTCCTCCACAACCTCTCCCTATTAATTGAGTCGAATGCCATAGAGAGGTCTACAAAACAGGCATAACATTTCCCTGACCGATTAACACTTTTCTTTGACAGGAGGTGGAGGAGACAAATCTGGTCCAATGTAGATTTCCCACATTGGAACCCCCCTTGTTCCGGTTCCAATATCCCATTTTCCTGCACCCATCCCACCAGCTTCTCAAGCAGAAAGCGTGAGTATAATTTCCCTAAAGTATTAAATAAACATATAGGGCGGTAGTTCCCAGGGAAATGCGGATCCCCCCTTTTAAAAATAGGGACCACTATTCCTCTCTGCCAAGATTTCAGGATTTCCCCAGTAGCATTAATTTCGGAGAACAACGGCGCCAACCATCTAGCCCACGGGTCTGGATTAAATTTCAGTAATTCCGGAGGGATGAAATCATCCCCCGGAGCTTTCCCCGCTTTCAGTTTCCCAATGAATTCTACCACCGCCGCTTCTGAGACCGGCGGCCAGTGCGGGAAACCATCCCTAGCTAATACTACATCAGGCCCCCTCCTAAAAGAGAAAATTCCGGTATAGAACTGCACCCATTGTTCAGTCAAAATCACCGAGCCTCTATTGCGATTCCCCCTCAGACTTGCATTAATGCAGTCCCAAAACTGCTTGGTATCCTTATGAAGGACTAAATCCAGCAACCTATCCCAACCCTCCCATTGAGCCTTCAACCTATTTGCAGCCACGACCTCCCGGTAGATCCTACGGGTAGATGCTAATTCTTGCCTCTTATCTGGGGATGGATACCTCCTTACCTCCTTCGTTAACCACCTCAACCTACTCCGCAGAGTTCTACATTCCCTATTAAACCATGAGGGGGCCCTCTTCTTACAACATCCTCCCACTACCCTACGCGATAATAGGGGTACCAACCCAGCCAAAAGTTCTTCAAATTTGCTCAGTCAGTTACCTTCCAAATACACCATCTCATCCACCAATTCCCTCACCTCCTTCTGCTGGATGAACCTTAAAAAAGCTACTTCTAAATCTTTGCCCCACTTAGCTCGCACTGAACCATCCTCAAAACTTCCTCCTCCCTCTTTCCCCAACCGCCACCCCCCCCCCGACTTAAAGGATCCGCCAATACTAGGGTGAGGGAGATGGTTAGTTTCAAATCTAGGAATTACCCGGAATTCCAACACGTTAGCAAGGAAACTCTCCGGGATGAAAAAATAATCTATCACACTTGATCCACAGACTGAGTGGAAAGTATAAGCCCCCTCCTGATCTCCTGGGGTACGTCCATTCACCATCACCAGTCCAAACTCTCCCAAAAAGGATTGGAGCTGAACTGCCCCAGGCCCACAAAGTTGGTCATGCGATACTCGCATATTGAGAATTACATCTGAGTCATCCAGCCATGGCCGACCATCAAATCCCCCCCACTCCCCAACTCTAATATTAAAATTCCCCCCCCCCCGCACCCAAAGCGCCCCTGGAAATGCACTGCCCCATTTTCTTAGCTCTCCCCTTAACCTAACCCAAGTCATCCGGGAAAAAGGAAGACGAGGGAGGAGGCAGATAGATGTTCACAATCAATAATTCTAGACCCGACTTAAACCTGCAGTAATACAAGGCAAAGTTAGAGGCCAGTGACACACAGCCAGTAATGGCTGTAGCGTCTCCTGGCTGGCTTTCACCAGCCAGGACAGGCAAGGATCTTGTTCACAAGTGGTTGCACGAACAGATCCCAACAAGGACTCCACATCGTCAGGCGACACCATCTGAAACCAATCCCACAAAACAATAGGCACTAACTTGCTGGTATTTTAATAACGAGGCCATTTTCGCACCAGCTGCAGGTTCCGACATAGCTGTCTGCACTACTTTGCTCCGCATGCTGCCTCAGTGTGTAACAAGCAGAAAGTTCCTTTGGGGCAAATTTCAGTTTGGAGGTAGGTAAGGAAAGGGGGACCCTCTACAAGTGTTCCTGCCAGCATGGGGAAGGGCCCCAAGTCCAGTATAGTGTGAGGTTCTGTAGGAATGATTGCAGGACTACCCTAGCAGGTAAGCTGCAGTTAACTGGATAACGGTTTCAAACTTGGTTTTCATATTCTATTGAAGGGGCTTAGGGAGCACAAAATGGCTTCAAATTTAAAGCCTGTTTGAGAGCTGGGAAAAGTAGTTCATGCTAAGATCCAGAAGGAACCAAACAAGGGCTTGGAAGCACTGCCATTGTCACCCTGCCCATGCAAAGGTTCAGGATTTCACCACTAGGAGTGGTTCCCAAGAGGGCTCCAGGTGAGTACAGACTGATCCACCACTTGTCATATCCCTGTGGAGGACCAGTGAATGATAGGGTTCCCCACAAACTCTGCATGGTGCATTTGACATGGCTGTAAAGGGAGTCAGGGTGTGCGGTAAAGGAGTCCTCATGGCAACAATTGATATCAGGTTAGCCTTTTACTTAATACCTGTTCACCCCAAGGACTTTAGCTTATTGGGCTTCACTTTTCAAGAAGAGTTCTATTTTGATAAGGCAATTTCAATGGGATGTTCCATATCCTGCACAACTTTTGAAAAATTGAAGTCTACCATGGAGCAGGTGGTGTATCGGCAGATGGGACAGGATCAAGTGACCCATTACCTCAACAACTTCCCCAACTTCCCTGGGGGAGGGCAGGGTCATTAGAGTATGCACAATTGCTGCAGGTGATTAGGGAAATTGCAGGCAGGTTACACTATCCAAGGAGAAACCAGAGGGCCCTACCACCACACTCACCTATTTGGGTATTGTGCTCGATTCTTAACGGGCTTTATCACACCTGCCAGATGACAAATTAGCGGTTTTACGGCACAAAATATGTAAATATGTGACGGCTAACAAGGTTACACTAAAGGGAAAGCAGTCTCTTAAATCTGAATTTCGCAGCTAGAGTTGTAGCACTTGGCAGGGGCTTTTTATCTGAGTTGTAAGCCACGATAAATGGGGTGTGGGCACCACATCAGAGTGACATAGGAAATGTGGGAGGTCTTTCTCAGCAAGTATAATGGGGTAAGCTTATGGTGGGATAAGCTAATGCTCGAGGCTGAGCTTCATGTTCAATCAGATGGCATGCTGCGTTGTGGCCTTTGGAGTGAATTTCAAGCAGTATCATTTGAGACCGTAACTTCTTGGAATATCTTTCCTGTAGTTCTGGCGGTCCATCTCTGGAGTGAGGAATGAAAGGACAAGGTGGTGTGGTGTTTGTGCAATAACATGGCAGTAGTCCATGTCATCAATTCAGTATCTTCTAAGTCTCAGAGGGTAATGAAAGTAGTGTGGGCATTTGTGCTTGTGGCAGAACATCCTTTATTCTAGGTGTTAGTAACATTGTAACAAATGCCCTCTCACTTTCGGATGGAGTACTTTTGGGCACTCGTCCTGAAGCAAACCTGAGGTCGCAAATTGTTCTGACAGCACTGTGAAGCCTTGGATATTAGACCCTTTTTAGGGATCAATGGTTCAATCTACCAGAGCTGAGTACAGGAGGGTTCTCCAAGAGATTCAAGATTTTAGGGTAGAAACAATATGGGGCAATGACCCCTCAGGTTATACAGTTTGGATTACATTTGCGCCAGAAAACAGTGAGCACCTGGGACAATGTCAAGCAAATGGATGATTTCATTTTCCAGCAGATTAGCAGGTCAGGAAGATAGATGTGTGAAATTCATCTTTGTTTAGGTGCTAAAAAAATATTGTTTTAGTTAGAAGGAAATGAAAACAAATGAATTAGGAAACAAATGAAAATGAAAATGCATGAACTTTTAAAAACAAAAAGGGAAACAAAAAACAAATAAGGTCCCTTCTGCACACCCCAGTTGCTTGCTGGTTAAGGGACTTAGGACCCACATCTTGACCTAAACCCTGGGGGTTCTGAGCGCATCATCACTATGCAGGACATCAGCTGTCCCTAGTGGTGTCAGATCCATGACTCCTCCCTCAGGTTTTGAAAGTGATTATGACACTGGTGGCAGCACCCACTCAGAATTAATTGGAAGCACTGGAGCAGGAAGTTTTTGGTTATTATAGATTTCCCCAGACCGATTCGTTGAAAGGCTAATAAAGAGTTGTGGAATTTTTACATCCAACACTTTGTGTATAATGTAGAGACAAATTCTCACCCTCCCTACCCGTTGTGTGGGGGGTACGGCCTTTGTCCTCATCCATAATATAGGAAGGAGGCAGCAGGCCTGGATGCACTGGGAGCGGCTTTTAAACTGCCTGGGATTTAGTGAGTTACTGTTTGGGGGGAGGAGGGCAGAAGAATTCAAATCCTAGGGCCGTTGCCTGATACTGGTTTTTTTGTTTGTTTGTTTTTTGATGGACTGGTCGCATAGTCCAGTGTTGACATTCACTTACAGAATCCTGCCTGTTCACTCCCAAGAATAGCCTCCTCCTCAACCGACCCTTGCAGCTTCTGAAAAAAGTATTCTGAGTAAAGCTCACCTATTATACACAGTGGATTTATGGGTGTATAATTTGCCAGGTTATTTATTTATTTAATTATAGTTGTATGCCACCCCCCCATGCCCACGGCATTTCGAGGCGGCTTCCAACAATATAAAACAATTATTAAAACATAGATCCACAATATCATCATTAAAACAACTTTAAAACACCCCCCTACAAAAATTCAACCCACCCTCCCCTCCCCACCTCCAAAGGCCTGGGAGAACAGCCATGTCTTACAGGCCCGACGGAAGGTCATTAGACTCGGGGTCAGCCATCGGGCCTTTACCTTCCCCCTTTTAAAAATCGGAACTACAATACTTTTATGCCAATCAGGAGGGATCTCTCCTGTTTGATTTATTTCTGTAAATAGGTTAGCCAACACTGAACCCCACCACTAAACGCTGGATTTCAAAACTTCCAGGGTGATGTAGTCAACACCTGGGGATTTGCCCCATCTTAATTGGAGGATCAATTGCTCAACTTCATCCACTGATACTGGAGCCCACACTGGGCAATTCTCAAGCGGAGATAACTGCAGCTAATAGACTGGAGATGGAGGTGCGGTAAAAAGTTTTTGAAAACGGGTCTTCCATTCACCAGTGGCAATACAGGCTCCCATTGGAGGGGTCACCATAGATCTCAACTGGTTTACTAATTTCCAAAATTTAGCAGGGTTCTTATCACGAGCTGCAAGATTGAGTACCCTCCAAGCCTCCCTATAGTAAGTCTGTTTCTTGTTTTTCAATAGGGATTTATAATTCCTTCTGGCACAAAGATAATCCTGTGGGTCATTCCTCTTAATACTCCCTTTTAGCAACTGCTCAACCCAAAATGAATTTTAGTGTATTTTTATTGTTGGAAGCCGCCCCGAGCTGAGTTGCAGGAGGGCGGGGTATAAATCTGAAAAATAAATAAATAAATAAATAAATAAAAGGGGTTTTATATTTATTTAATTTGTCTTATTGGTCAAATAGGGTGGCATTCATACTTGCAAGGTTTTCTATAGTTCAGCGGTTACAGAGGGTAACTGTTGGGAGTTGAGATTCTGTAAAGTCTGTGGACAACAGATGATCAGGTCCCTAGGGCACATTCTTTTTGACTGCCAACTGTATAAAGAACGGTGTGCTGAAATATTAGAACCAATCATTGTAGATTTGAAGGCATGCTCTCAATTTGATTCTCTGGTTTTTCTCCTGAGGGATTCTGACCCCCTTATTACTACTGCTGTAGCAAAATTTTGCAATCTAGCAATGAAATTAAGGAGGGCAGTGGTAGAAAAAGAGTAATTTCCTCCCATCCATATTGGGATTGTAGAGCTACTTGTTATTATATGTATTTGTATTTTGTATTTATGTTTGGTTTTGTTTTTTGTTTGGTTTTGTAATGGCCATTGGCTATACAATAAATTATTTGATGATGATAAAATACTAATTAATTTTGGTTCTATCAGATAACAGCATCATCAAGAATGTTGAGGAAGAAGCAGCTTTGGAAATTGTAATGTAGGGTCACTGAACATATTAACTCTTTTTTCTTTAAATACACAGAGATTGACAGAAAAATCCAGAGGGACAGAATAACTCGACTAATGGAAAAGCTCTTATAGTGTAACATCCAATTTCCGGGAACAGTTAAGCCACGAATAGCTTTCTTCATGAGTGCAACAACAACAACAAAAAAATCATCAGAGCCTCATGATTTTCTAGATGCAACTATTTTAAAAAATAAAAACAGCAAGTTACGCCCAGGACATACATACTTGCAAAGCATAGGCATTCTCTACAGTCCCCACTCCCCTGGCCCTTCCCCATCTCTACAGTTCAGGTCACCCTCTGCTCTCTGGCCCCCTCTCCACCTACGGAACAGATTTCAGCCATTATTGGTCCCCGCTACCATTGCCTGGTGACCAGGGGCCTTAGTCCCTGTCTGGCAATATCACAATGGGCATGATGTCACCCATGACATATGGGGCCACAGAGACAAAGACAGACACAACCTCCCCATAGGACGTTCCATTTACCTATAGGTAAAGAATGTCTCAAAATCCCTACAGATTCTCATTTCTGCGGATACAGGATCAAGTCAGTGGAAATGGTGTGCGTCCATCGAACAAATAGTAAAAACCCTTTAGCGAGGAAGCCCCACATCGCCTATGTGATATTGAGCAAACTTGGGCACACTATTTGGATAGTATGCAGCCTCCAACTCACAAGGTTGTATCTTATCTACATTACAGTTCTATATTTTGTTTCAAATAAAGGGCTATACAAATACTTGAATATACTAGAATAATCTACTTGGCATAGCTCCACTGGCTCCAACATGGCTACACCAATACATAAAACTACTTATGTACCCTAGTGTTTACACAATTAGGAGTCAGTAATATAAAAAGTGAACAAGAACTGTTTTTTATCCTACCATTTTGCATCTAAATTACCGCAGTTGTCTGGCCCCTGCTTAAGAAACCATCTTTGGTCACTGACTCTCTGGCCAGTTATTGGCCTCAACGACTGGTTGCCCAGCAGCTCCAGACTCATCTCAATATCACTGGATTCCTGGACACATTTCAGTCATGCTTTAGTCCTGGGTATGGCACAGAGACTGCACTTGTGGCCTTAGTCAATGACCTGTGCCTAGAGATTGACATGGGGAATTCCACTCTGTTAATCTTGTTAGATCTTTCGGTGGCCTTTGACACAGTTGATCACGAGGTGTTCTTGACACGACTGCAGGACCTGGCATGGGTATGTGGGACCGATTGTGTGGTTCCATTCATTCCTGTCAGGGAGATCCCAGAGAGTGGTAATAGGCAATTGCTTGTCGCTCTCGCAGGACGTTCCCTGTGGTATCTTGCAGGGTTCTAATCGGTATCCTCTCTTGTTCAACATGTATAGGAGGCCGCTGGGCAAGTTCATTCAGAGGTTTGGGGTGAAGTGCCATCAGTATGCTGATGACACACAGTTCTATCTCTCTTTTTCTTTTCTTTTTTTAAATTTCACCTTTTATTTGTTTCCATTTCACACATTTATTATTATTATTATTATTAACAAACATTTATATAGCGCCAGCAGTGTACATGGCACTTTACAAAGTAATAAAATAGACACGGTCCCTGCCCCTAGGGCTTACAATCTGAGCAACAGGAGCTGGGGGAGAGACATAGGAAGGGGAACAGAGGGAGAGACAAGGGGTCTAACATTCATGAAGATGCGAGGTCTCAAGTGCACGTACTTGGCTTGGTTACGATGAGAATGACAGCAGGCAGGTCCATGTGGCAAGGATAAGGGTAAACAGATCGTAGGTATAGGAATAGTGGCTCAGCAGGATAAAGAGTCAGACAGAGCAGAGTGGAAGAGGTGAGTTTTAAGGAGAGATTTGAAGGTATGAAGGGTGGGGGCAAGGCGGATGTGGACAGGGAGGGAGTTCCAGGCATGGGGGGCAGCAAGTGAGAAGGGACGAAGGCGCTTAGGGGAGCAGGGAAGGCGTGGAAGGGTGAGAGAAGGGACAGAGGAGGAGCGAAGTGCACGGGCTGGAGTATGGAGGGCAATAAGTGCAGAGAGGTAGGGGGGAGCACATTCATATTGCAAATCCATATCATATGCTTTCTTACACAACCGTTCCACTTTTCAATATTACAAATAGCTTCTGCAATACTACTCTATCCGGACCATGTATATATCCTTGATTTTGTGTTTACATACATCTATTCCCTCATTTGAGGGTTCCCTCTCATTAACAAAACGTAACTTTTATAACTTAACTTAAACATTTAACCTCCATCTGGCCTAATAGCTTCACAAGGTGTTGATTCCAGTATTCCATTTATATGTAAAAGTCAAATAAGAATGACATCTCGTCTTCTTTGATTCCATCCTTTTGCATAGTGTCCATACATGGCAGTCATGTCGTTACAAAGTCCTCCCTCTTGTCCTTAATGCTTGTGACGATTTTTTCCATTGTGACGAGGTACCACATCAGATTCATCCACTCTAATGGTGGGTTCCTGTTCTGCCTTCCATTTTCTTGCTATCAAGTTAATAGCTACCACACACTTTTTTTTACATGCTGTGGCATATCTTTGTATCCACTCCGCGGCTGGATATAAGCCCAAGAGCCCAATGTCAGGTGTAAATGGTATAACTGCCTTCGTCATTTTATTCATCACAACAAAACACAATAAAGTTCCAGACCCCTCTCCATAGAGGCGGTATCACTGTACAGTTCCACCCCAAGTGGATATATGTAGCCCTTTCCCCACATTTCCTCCAGCTTCTGTGCCACCCATCTTTTCTATTCATACTGGGGTAAAGATAGTATTAATTTATTATTATTATTATTATTATAACAAACATTTATATAGCACCAGCCATGTGCCTGGCGCTGTACATAACATAGAAATAGACGCGGTACCTGCCTGTGGCTTACAATCTAAAAGACAAGGAGGGGGAGACGGGGAGAAGGGACAGTGGGAGAGACAGGGGAGAAGACAAACAAACATTCAGGTGGATGCGAAGTCTCAGGTGCGTGTGCTTGGCTTGGTTACAATCAGGTTGGTTGCAGCAGTCTGCAGAGGAGGGCAGACAGTAAGTATATGGGGAACGACTAGCAGGCATTGGGAAAGGCGGCGAGGAAAAAGTGGGTCTTGAGGAGGGATTTGAAGGAGCGGAGGGAGGGGGCAAGGCGGATGTGGGTAGGGAGGGAGTTCCAGGCATGGGGGGCAGCGAGGGAGAAGGGTCGAAGGCGGTTGGGTGAGCAGGAGAAACGAGGGAGAGTGAGGGAGGGGACAGAGGAAGAGCGGAGAGCGCATGCAGGAGTGCGTAGGGAGATTAGTTCTGAGAGGTAAGATGGAGCTTGGTTCTGGAGTGTTTTGAACGTGAATACCAGGAGTTTAAACAGGATACGTTCAGGAAGGGGGAGCCAGTGAAGAGAGAAGAGGAGAGAGTGAATGACCTTGGCAGCAGAGTTCTGGACTCCGATAACGGGGGAACAGGTGAGAGCAAGGGAGGCCAGCAAGGAGGAGGTTGCAGTAATCGCGGCAAGAGATAACCATGGCATGAACAAGGGTTTTGGCCGAGGCGGTAGAGAGAAAGGGGTGGGTCCGAGGATTACCAGCTTTATTTGAATTTCCCTGAATTACAGGAATGATGCACAGGTATGCATATGGTTCCAAATTTCTTTCTTGATTTTTTTCATCTATAGATTTATTTAGCTCTCTCTCCCATTTAACTATGCATGTACACTCCTTGTTAAACCAATTTTTTTTTAATCCCTGGTATATTCTGGATAATCTACCTCTGTTAGCAGTGTATTCAAACACTATTTTTTCAGTGTCAGGGATCCCTGCTGAAGTGTTCAATTTCTCATTTATCTGTAAAGAGATGTTTTAATTGAGAGTACTGAAAAACGTCCACTCTACTCTGCACTATTTCCTCGCTTTTTGTAACGTTATATGTTTGTCCTTTAAGAAGAGTTGACCTGCTCTCTTAATTCCTTTCTCTTTTAGTTTTTTTTGTAGGCTGGGAGCCCAGGCTAATGTCTCTGATTGGTATCGACAAATATCCGTGTATGGTGAGGCTTCCCTTTTCCTCTTTATTTTTTTTACCACTGTTGCCCATTCTCTCATCACGACACCTGCGAATGGGTGTTTGTTCCAGATTTTTCTATTAATTTTCCTTTTGTTGGTTAAGAAGTGTTTAAAGTTGTCTATGTGTAGTATTTGTTTTTCTAAGTGTGTCCATGAAGGGGCTCTTTTCACTGTTGTACCAATTTGGTAGTGTATTTAGCACTGCTGCCCTATAGTAGAGTTGTATATCAGGTAGATTAATTCTTCCCATTTCTTTTGGCCAATGTAGGGTTTTCTTTTGGATTTGATTTTTTTTGTTGCTCCAGATAAATTCGAGCATTGTTCTATTATATTGTCTAAAAAATTGCTCTGGTATGGCAATAGGGAGTGCCATTAGTTTGTATAATATTTTGGGCAGCGTGATCGTTTTAAAAATGTTCATTTTCCCCATCCACGACATCGCTAGTTTGCTCCAACTCTGCATTTCATCTCTAGTCTGTTTGATTAGGGGTATGAAATTTTCCCTGTATAGATCCTTTACTTGTTTAATTATTTGTACCCCATGGTATTTAAGACCCCTTTCCATTTCTGGAAATGGGATTGCTTTTATTATTTGGGTTATTTGCTCTCCTTCTGCCCCCACTATTAAGGTATTGGATTTTCCATAGTTAATTTTGTATCCCGATATCTTTCCAAATTCCTCTATTAATTTTAATAATGGGGGTACCGATTTAATTGGTTCTGTCAAAAACATGAGCATATCATCAGCATACAGAGCTACTTTATATAGTATATCCCCCACAGTTATTCCTTTGATTTCATGTTCCTGTCTGATGGCTGTTGCTAACCCCTCCAGTACAATATCAAACAACAGGGGTGAAAGTGGGCAGCCCTGAAGTGTTCCCCTCCCCAAGCAGAATGATTTGGAGAGTGAGCTATTGATTAGTAGCTTGGCCTCTGGTTTCAAATATATTGCTTTGATCCATTGTAGAAAGTTTTCCTTGAATCCCATTTTCTGTAGTGTAGCTATCAAGCATTTTATTTCCACGGAATCAAAAGCTTTCTGAGCATCTGCCGATATTATAATTGAGGGGATGTTATTTGTTTGCATGTGGTATATCAGATTGGTCGCTCTTCTGATATTGTCTATCCCCAATCTACACGCGATGAATCCCACTTGTTTAGGGTGTATTATTTCTGTAACAATCGCTGCCAATTTGGTGGCCAGTATTTTGGTGAATATTTTACAATCCATATTTAATAATGATATGGGTCTGTAATTTTCACAGTGTTCCTTTGATCTGCCCTACTTATTGTCAAGATGACTGGTGCCTCATAAAAAGTTGGCAGCATCTTGCCTTCTTTTAAGATACCATTGTACAAATCTGTTAGATGTGGGGCCAAAAGCTCCAAATATGTTTGATAAAATTCCACAGGCTAGCCGTCTGGTCCACAGGCCTTGTTTTTTGCTAGTGCTTTGATTGTTTCGTTCACTTCTTCTATCTGAATGGGGGAGGTTAAGAAAGCTAAGCTGCGAGGGGTTTACATCTGGCAATTTATACTTTCCTAAAAAAGATTCTATTTTCACAGGATCGGGGTTGGATGAAGAATACAGCTTTACATAGAATTCTAGAAAGGCCGCCTGTATTTCTTCTGTGTTTGTCAATTTTTTGTCTTTTTTTTGTCTTTCCATTATTTTTGTTTTATTTTTGTGTGTCTTGACCATGTTTGCCAGGGCTCTTCCTGTTTTATTACTGTGTTCAAAATAAAAACTCTTAATATATTTTAATTGCTTGGTTGTCTTTTCTATTTCACGTGTGTTTATCAAATTCCTGATTTTTATCAATTCTTGTTTCGTTGTCTGAGTAGGGTTAATTTTATTTATGGATTCTAATTTTTTTCGTTTGTGCATATAAACCTGTAATATACACTCTTTTTTCTTTCCACCTCTGGGCTCCTAATGCAATGCATGCCCCTCTAATAGTAGCCTTTGCCGCTTCCCATACAGTTTGCGGGGAGGAAACAGAATTAATATTAATTTCAAAATCTTCTGTTATATTATTTGCCACTGCTTCCCTGCTTTTTGGATCTTTGATTGTGGCCATATCTAATTGTCACATTCGTGTAGGTTCTGGGATGTCTCTTCCCCATTTTATTGTGGAGATTATGGCATGGTGATCCGTTAAAACTACAGGGAGAATATAGCTGTTTGTACATCTTGCTAAGAGTGCCCTATCTACCCAGATGTGATCTATTCATGTTGCTGTATTGTATATATGGGAGTGAAATGTGTATTCTCTTATTTTGGGATTCCAATACCTCCATGCATCAATCAAATTGTTAGATATTGGGTATTTTCAGACGTTACGAGACCACGCTCAATCATAGTCAATACCCTGTGGTTGGGAATGGCCTTGTAACGTCTGTTGGGGAACTGGAAGTTTCCCCCCAGATGTTAACCACGGTCAATCGCGGCGAGGAATCACATTCACCACACGATCAGCGGGACCGGCGTGGCCGGCGCCGATCGCGTGGTGAATGTGATTCCCCGCCACAATGAAGCGGCCCGTCTTGTCTGGATGGCAACCACAGCCCGGAATCCTTGGCGGGATTCCGGGCCATGGTCAATTCGGGCAGATGGCAGGGGAGCGTGGGGGCGGGCCGTACGGCCGCATGTTGCACCACACGGCCCCTCCCCCTCCCCTATTCCGTGATGGGCTGATTCCAATGGGGAATCAGACGGGTGATTCCGGGACGGGTCGAATGCCGCCCCCTCTCGTCTGAAATCACCCATAAATTCCCTTATGATATTTTCCTGCCAGTGTTTCAGCTTGATTCCTCTTGAGTGATCTAGTTGTGACAGAGGTGTGTTCAAAACTCCCTGCATTATAACTGTTCCAAAATAGTTCTCCCTTATCTTTATAATGACTTCTTGCAGGAAGGGCCCTGCTGCCTCATTTGGGGCAGGTTCACTACACTTACTTTTTCTCCTTCTAATTTCCCATTAACCATTAAGAATCGGCCGTCCCTGTCCTTGATCCTGTTTTTGTGTTCAGAAGTCCATTTCCCAGCAATCCCTATTATTACTCCTGCCTTTTTTTCTGTGCTGAGGATGAGAAAATGTATTTAATTGTTTTATGTTGAAACCTTACAATGTCTTCTTGTTTCAAATGGGTCCCCTGCAAAAAAAAAGATATCTATGTCCTTGTCAATTAGTAGTTGTTTCACCCTCTTTCTCTTGATAGGAGAATTCAGCCCCTTCACGTTCAATGTCATAAATTTTATTTTATCCATGCATCTATATTTTTTTAATGTTCTTTGGCACCTTGCAGTTTTCTTTTGCTTTGCCTATCTAGGCATCTGTTTTTCCCTTGTATTATGCTAGTTGGATATAACCAAACCTTTGTAGCCAAAACCCAAACAAACCTTGAACCATATAACCTCCTTTGCGTTCCCTTTTTCCCCCCTTTTTATTCTTCTTCTTCTTCCCTTCCTCCTTCCCTCATTCCTTCCCTGCTTTCCAACCCATTGAGAGACTGATCTGGGTTTTTTTTTTCCCCAACTCAAATGCCAAATTTAACTACCCTCTATTTGTTATGCCTTTCAGCTGTTAGAGCCGCCTTAGTTGGGGGAGCGAACCCTCCCATTCGTTATTTTACTCCTTATCTATAAAGCTCCTTGTAATGCCTTCTCTAGCCCTTTCTTTATCTTTTCAAAAGTCCAAGTATCATTATGACTATTTGCTTTGTCAGCCTAATACCCCTCATTCCATTATGCAAACGTCTGTCCCTTCATCTCTGCTCGTGAACTCTTGGTGCGTTTTCCTCTTGCGCTGCCCCCTGTGAGTGTATAAACATTTCTAGATCCTCAGTCTCTGAGAAGATTTTTCGTTTTCCATTTTGGATTATTGCCAGTTTTGCTGGTATCCAGAGTTGAAGCCGTAATCCTCTCTCTGTTAAGACCCCCGTATATTTAATCCATCCTCTTCTCATGTGCATAGTTTCCTGGGAGTAATCAGGGAAGATTATTTTCTCAATGTTAAATTCCAACTGTTGTCGTTTTTTCCTGGCCCGTCTTAAGATCTCCTTAACTTGATAATAAGTAAATTAATCAGAATTGTTTGTGGGGGGTCTGTGTTGTTTCAGGGTGGGCGCCCTGTCCTGTGCGCTCTATTTTTGGCTTGTGCAGCCTTGGCACTTAAGGGAATCCTGCCTGAAGTATTTCCCAAATTAGTTCCTTCATCCACCTTGACTCTGCGCCTTCCTTGATTCCCACCATGCGCAGGTTGGATCTTCTTGATCTGTTTTCCAGACACACTATCTTTTCTCTGAGCCAGAAAACTTGTTTTTGTAGATTTTCAGTCTGATCTACTGATTTCACTGACTGGCCTTCCATGGAGGAAATTCTTTCCTCTGCCGTATCTATTCTTTTATTCAGCCCCTCCGTTTTCTTTTTCACCACTTCAATGTCTGCCTGCATTTTTGACATTTCCCTCAGTATTTTTTCTCTGTCTGTGTCAGCTTTGGCCAAGTCCTTTTTAATTTCTAACAGGATTCTCATTACCTGATCCCCTTCTTCTTGTTTTTCCATGGGCTCTGTTTAGGTCCCGCTGGACGCCATTTTCCCTTTGGGGGCAGGCGCTTCCTCCACGTCTCCCATTTGTGTTCGCAATGAGTAGAAGCGTGTGGTCACGTTTTTTTCTTTACAGTTGCCTTCCCTTCTGCCTTTTTTAGGCATCTGTTTTGTTCTTTTGGAGCTATTTATCAGCGGCTCTGATGGAGCTCAGGCACCCCGCAGCTAGCCGGTTCGGTGCATGCTCAGTCTCCTCCTATCTCTCTGCAATCTCAGGGCTTACCGTATGTGTGGCTGCTGTTGGAGACTCGATGAGCCTGTATTGACTGAAACTGAATCCAGACAAGACTGAGGTGATGATGGTTGGCCAGCCTTGTGACCTGGAGGGGATCAGGACTCCTGTTTTGATGGAGTTCGGCCCCCACTAATCAGTTAGGTTCGAAGCCTTGGAGCATTTCTGGACGCCTGCTGCGCCTGGATGGTCATGTTGCAGCAGTGGCCAAGAGTGCTTTTCAGCAACTCCATCTGGTGATGAGGCTGCAACCTTTTCTTTCGGATCTGGCCACTGTCATCCATGCTTTCATCACCTTGAGGCTAGATTACTGCAATGCACTTTATGCGGGGCTGCCCTTGGTGATTTTTCAGAAGCTGGTGGTGGTACAGAATGTGGCGGTTTCCCTTGTTTTGGGGGCAGGGCACCAGGAACACATCACACCAGTGCTCTGAAGTCTGCACTGGCATCCTATAGCTTTTCGGGCACAATTAAAGGTGCTGGTTTTGACCTTTAAAGCCCTAAATGGTCTGGGCCCCACATATCTGAAGAACTGCCTGTCCTTCCATGTCCCATTGTGGCCCCTGTGATCATCTGGGAGCCCTCCCCTGTGGGTACCATATGACAAAGGCTCAAAGGAAGGCATTCTCAGTTGCTGCCCTGGTGCTATGAAACTCCCTTCCCCCGAAGGATTGTTTGAGTCTGAGTCTAAGAGTCTTCTGGAGACGGTGTAAGACTTTTCTATTTGAAAAGTCATTTGGCTTGCAGGAATGGGGGTGGAGGGTTGGTGGAAAGCAGAGCTGAAACTCGGTCTTTGGAAAACTTTGGAAGCCACTGTGCGCATGGTTGGACAGTTGAGCTTCTTCTGGAAATGAAATCTAGTGCCACATTTGGTAGGAGGGGGGTATGGGAAGGGATAGTTGGGTTGTGGTAAGACAGATGGCAAGCTCTGATTGGCTGGCCAAGACAAATGGCAAGTTTGGAGTGGCTGGCAGGGCAAAATAAAAGTGGCTGCAGCCATTTTCCATTCCCTTTGGTGAATTTGGCTGTGTGCTACAGTGCTGAATCTGTAAGTAATTGGTTGGCAGTGGGGGCAGGGGAGCTTGGCCTGGCCTGGCCCTGACCTGCTATATAGCATGGTATGGTTTGGTCTGTCCTGTCCATAGGGCCAATGTTGGGTGATGGGGGTTACCTTTACCATTCCATGCTTTAAAAATAAAATAAAATAGAATGCCCCATTGCTACTGCCTACTGCTTGGTTGGCACTTGGCACCATGAGGCCAGCGGGATCTCTCTGTCTGGCTCCACTTCCCCTTGCCTTGTCTGTTCAAGTTACCAGTGCAACAGTACCAGTACCATGCCAAGACGGTGCCCTGGTGTGTGTGTGTATGAATGTCTGTGGCTTCTTTCTTATGGATGTTATAATTTTGTTTGCTGAGCGGGCTGTCTTTTGGTGGGATTTCTCTACACAGTTGCACACCGTTTTGTGAGATTTTGTGTGTTGTCTTCTTTCTTACCAAGGCTGTGGCTGCCACATGGCACAGCAGAGCCTAAAGTGTAAATTAATTGTAATTTCTACTGTTCTGCCAGCTACTTGGCACCATGAGACCAGAGGAATCTCTCTACCTGGCTCTACATCTACCGAGGTCCGAATTCCAAAACTTCGGAAACACCGCCACAGTGCTTCTGAGTACCTGGGGCAATTACCCGGAACTTCAGAAATCGGCCCAAGTAACCGGAAGTGCTATTTGGTGCAGTACTAGTGGTAAGGTTTGGGGTAGGTGCGTGAGGAATTGGATGTGGGGAATGGGGAAGAGGTATTAGATAGCTGTTGTGAGGGAATTGTGCTGGAGGTTTTGGGCTTATGGTTGTATTTTAAGGTTTATCTTTTACATGTGTTTAATATTTATTTTTTTATTTATTTCACAAATTTAATATCCCTCACCCTCCTTCCTAAACGCAAATCAGGGCAGCATACACGTATCTAAAACAAATAAACATTATAAAAACACAATAAAATTCAAGTATTATAACTATAAACTAAAAGGAGCTATAAATCCCCAGTCCAACCCTCCCACCCACTAAAGGCATGGCGGAACAGCCAGGTATTATACTGTCGTCGGAAGGAGTGGAGATTTGGGGCCAGGCAAACTGCCACTGGGAGGGAGTTCCACAGCCATGGGGCAGTCATTGAGAATGCCCTACCCATGGTTACCACACGAGATACTCAGGGGACCTTGAGGAAGGCACCCCCAGCCAACCATAAGAGCTGATCTAGGATCTGGGGAGTGAGGCAGTCCCACAGATAAGTGGGGCCCAGACCGTGTAGGGATTTATAGGTAAGAACCAACACCTTGAATCGGGTCCGGAAGACTATAGGCAGCCAGTGCAACGAACGGAGCACAGGTATTATATGCTCATGACGCTGGTCATTCTACCTATGACGACTGTTTTGTGTTAAGTCATTTTATCGCTAAATACTCACATTCCAGGGGGCTCTTTGTGGCCTTTGTGGATTTGCGAGCGGCGTTTGACCTGGTCTCTAGGACCCATCTTTGGGTTAAGCTCTCCCATTCATCTATTGATCCTAGGTTACTCGCCCTTATACAGAGACTGTACTACAATACCTCCTTGCACGTCAGATTGGACTGCAATGGTTCTTTGTCATAGTTAATACCAACTAAGCGTGGGGTTAAGCGGGGGGGGGGGGGTGTTGGCCCCTGCTTTATTTAATCTTTATCTGGACAGTCTTATTCCCATGGTTACCTCCTCCAATAACTGCCCCCTTAGGATTGGGAAGCAAGAGGTAGCAATTTTGCTCTATGCAGATGATGCCATCTTGCTGGATAGATCATGCCTGGGCCTTACTAGACAGCTGACAGCTCTGGACCTTTATTGCTCACAGAACATTCTTGAGATTAACTATTCTAAAACAAAAGTAATGATCTTCTCCTCTAGGAGGAAGACATATAGATGGTTTATAGGGGCCCATGAGCTTGACCAGGTTACCTCCTATAGATATTTGGGGCTGGTATTCCAGGCCAAGGGGGTTTGGACAGCACATGCCGAGGCGGCCATCAGGCAGGCTAAATTAACAGGAAAATCCATTTGCAGCTTTTTTAGAACTAAGGGAGATCCCTGGTTATTCCAGCTATCCAGGTATTTCAGGCCAAATGCTTGGGACAACTTCTATTTGGGGCCCAGTTTTGGATGGCTGGAAGGTTTATGCTCCTTGAAAGGATTCAGACCATGTTCCTAAGATCTCTTCTTGCACTTCCTAACCATGCCCCCAGTGCGGCAGTCCATAGGGAATGTGGTTTGATCCCTATCGAGGCCCAGGTGTGGCACATAGCTATAGGCTACTGGCTGAAGCTCCACGTTGCCCTTACAGCCCCACTAGCTACTCTGGTCCTTTCGGAGGACAACCTATGGGTGGCTCAGGTGGGGAATAAGCTTTGTAATATCGGCCTTTCACTCGATAGTTCATATTCTCTGAGTTATGGTAGCACTAGGAATCTTTTCAGCCAAAGGTTGGCTGATATTACCGCACAAGAGGAGATAGCTACCTTGAGAGGCAAAAGCTCGTTGGCTCCTGTATTAAAGCTATACGAGCTTCCCTGTGCATCAGTCCCATACTTGCAGTTCCAGATGAGTCTTCACATGCGGAGGTGTTTCTCTATGGCGAGAATGTGTATTTTCCCTTCAGAAGATACTAAAGCCCGTTATTATGGGAAACATTCATTTTCTAGCTTATGTAACTGCCCCTTGCAGGTGGTAGATACCCTGAAATACATTTTTTTTTCTCACTGTGAACTCCATCTTACTCTCCGTGATAAATGGGTTTCCCCTTTGCTCAATGCTGGGTCCCCCCAAACTGACCATCAGCTACTGATAATGCTTTTGTCAGGGCAAGATGAAACTATTACAAAGGGAGTGGGAGATGGGCCGCTGCGTTGTGCATAAGCTGTAGTCTCCGAACCATCACCAAGGGTAACCCCACGTAGAGCGTGTTACAGTCATCTAATCTTGAGGTGATTAAGGCATGGATGAGAGTGGCCAGGCTGAAGTCCAAGACGTATGACCAAAGCCGTCATACCAGATGTAACTGGCCAAATGTGCTCCTCACCACAGCTGCTACTTGGGCATCCAGGTGGAGCTGTAAGTCGAGGAGCACCCCCAGACTTCAAACCTGATGGACCAAGGAGGGGCAAACCCCATGCTCCTACTTAATTGGCCCATAGAGAACAATAACCCATATGGAAATAATCTGCAAGCTAAAGGACCTATATAGAAAAGCAAGAGAATATACTACTTATGTAGAATGTAGGTGTTTTACTACCAGTAACTTTAATCTCTGGGGGTTGGTTTTAAGTGATCACCCTCAGATGATGACAGACAGACAGACAATTATTTATTGGCTGTCAGAAGTCCGTCAGAAGTCACCTGGTACTTATTGACATGTATTTCATAGAATCATAGCGTTGGAAAGTATCTCAAAGCTCATGTATTCCAACCCCCTGTAATTTTTTATAAACACAAGTACAGCATCACAAAGTGCAACTGTTAACTTAAACACATCCATCATAGGGGGAAATTTACTTCTTTATGAGGAAGGATAGTCAGGTGTCTAAACCAACCTCTCTGCAAAAATAAAGACAACATTCACATCCTATCTGTCTTAGACAAATATAGTACTTGAACCAATAAATATTACAGTTTCTAGCAGGGAAAGTACAAGATAACAGTGTATATATTGTAATGTAATAGTAAATAATAATCACAACTATTTTCAGGAGTAGCTGTCCAGAATATGCAAAGCTTTCCAAGAGACATGACAAGCAAAATACTACAGATTTCAAGATATATGAAAGGATCATAATAGTAAAGCTAACTATTTCAACACACTACATTGCACTTGCTAAAACTAGTCATGAGAAAGCGTAAACAACTATTCTTTCAAGCAAATGAGTAGTACAAATTGAATAGGTAGTTATTTTACAATCCAACATTTTAACAAGATTCTGAGAATGCACACCGAAGTACAACACTCAGCACATTACTGTTGATATATACATCAACATCACCCTCTTCTTTTTAAAAATAGGCCATTTAAATATTAGTTTCATTGATTTAACCATAGTTTTTCTTAGCCATGTTTTTTAAGTCACAATAGAAATTATTTTAATGCATGTGAAAACAAGCTATCTTCAAGGCAGTTTTAGAGATGTAAAGTTCAGAGACCTACATCAAAACAGGATTGGATCTGGGAAGAAAGTGTTTTATGTTAAGATGCCACTCACAATCACGGGTGTCAATTCTTCCAATAAGTCTCACAATATTTGCTCCCTCTCCTCTCCTCCCCCCCGCCATTTTTTAAAAAAAAAATTTGGGTGACACTCCACCCAGTGGATTTTTTACACTGTTGTGTTTATATTTATATTGTGTTTTATACTTTTTAATTGTAAATTGTGAGCCGCCCCGCGCTGCTGTTAGCAGGAGGGTGCGGCATATAAAACTTGGAAAATAAATAAAATAAATAAATAAAATAAAAACTTGGCTGAAACACAACACTCTCAATTTACTTTGTTGTTTTGTTTTGTTTTTACAGTTCAAAAATATTGTGACTGCAGAGGAAATTTTGAAAGCCTGATTCATGTTTGTCTGGCACCCCAATCCCAGTTCAGACCGTGTCTGCTGCAGCTTCCCGCCCAGGGCTGGGCTACCACCACACAGCCATCACTTCTGTTTTTACCCTTTGTCAAACGTTTTGCTGAAATCAAGATTATTCAAAGCATTCCCCTTCAGCCACTAAAACTAGTTACTCTGTCAAAGAAGGAGACAAAGTTAGTCTGGCATGAATTGTTCCCAACAAATCCATGCTGACTACGAGTAATCACTGGGTTTGGGTTGTCATCAAGCTGTTTACAGATTGCCTGTTTTTATCTTTCCAAAGTGAGTAAATCAAAGTTAGCCCAAACTCTTTGTTTAGCTGTATAAATGGTTACAAATAATAATAATTTAAAAAGCTCACATTTATGCGACCATTGCAAACATAGGTTTGGACACACGTCTGACTGAGAAGCATCTGAATACAATTAATATTTAAATAGACCTGCTGTGAGAATAAAGAGGTTTTGAAAACACGTAGTTAACTTCATTAAGATATTCCTTTAACGACAATACATATGGGTGCTATATTTTAGAACAAGAGTAACAATGTATTTCAGTATTGCCAAGATACACAAGGCATTTTTTTTTTTTTACTTTATCTGGCATATAACTCAAAATCAATGCATCCTCCCCAACTCCTGTCTTCCCCTTCTGCTAGCACAGATTAATAGCCTTAAAGAAGATGCTTTTATAAGAATAGCTTTATCACTTCCTGAAGAGTAGCTCACTATTTTTAGGACATATCCTTTCCTCTTATTAATGGACGTTTAATAAGGCAAAACATTAGCACTGCAAAAAAAAGAGTTGAAACCACTTGCGCCTGCTTCACTGTGGTGCTTTTAATTTGTCTTCTTTCAAAATCCAGAATCTATATGTCAGAATGTCACAGAAGGCACTATGTCTATATAAAAAAGTGTTTTAAAAATTATTAATAATTAAATATTTCAATAAGAACTAAAGTAAATTAAGAGCTAAACTTTTTCTACGTTTGCTGTCACTTTGCAAGATGTATTTGTACTCCAAACCTGGCTGAAGTGGGAACTAACAGGCTGCAGTAGGTGCACTCAAAGAAGAGACATGGTTAAAGCCAGTTTCATTTGCATTTGGTGCACTTCGTACGGTTGTGTGCTTCTTTAAGGGAGTTCTTAGACAAGACAGATAATGCAGATTAGAGAAATCTAAAGCACATTTAAGGTGAGATTTTCAAGATGTACAATTGGTTTCATAAATCCCCAACATCGGGCTTTTATTAAACCAGTTTCACAAACTCGTGGATTAAAATGTATATTTAACGTTTAAACAGTTCATGCTAATTTAAATAGTGCTTTAATCTGCATTTCTACTTGTGTAAACATTAAAAGCAGTTTACTTTAAATGCAGATTAATTCTAAATCTGCGATAACACACGTCTAAATGTTAAACCTGGATTAAAATAAGAACGGTTTTAATGTGCGATAAGTACTAATCCACGATATTTGGTGCTCGTCTAACAACGCCCTAAGTGTCAGGAAGGGCTTTTCACTTCAATGCTAGACCTGAAAGTTGCTATAGTTCATATAGCAACATCCATATGCAGATTAAGAAAGGTGGCAGTACATCTATATTTTCAGCACTTACTGCAGGAACCTGCACGACCAATCTATAGCCCAGTTCCTTTCAAGGGGCCACTTTGAAAATTAGTGCAAGTTCCAAGGAAGGCAGAAGTTTGAGGCAGCGGCACTTAAGAGGTGCGCTCAGGAAAAGGAGGATCCAGATCATGCATCTGTGCCATGGATTTGTACCCTGTCTTTGAGTGCATGCACTTATCTGTGTTCCCTTTCCCTGAGCTGAGTCTTTCAGTGATTGGGGAAATCCAGGACATGGGAAATAAAAACTAGGCACAGGACACTAGTTCACAACCCTGGTCTATGGGCTCTGCACTTTTGGATCCAACTGGTGAAGACCTGACCTGATTTCATACTACATAGAAGTTATGCCAGATGTTCTTTATTTCAAGGGAGCATTTTTTGTTTCAGAACTCCACCGCTCCTAATGTAAGGGACATCTCATATATCAGAACACTATGCTCTATAGTGTCTTTTATTTTTTTTTAACAAATTTTATTCTGGCAACACTATGTTAAATGGCCCAGAGGAAAAAAAATAAAATAAAAATCAGAATCCTGGACTATATAAGCTCAAGCAAAATATTTGTTTCACCCCCCCCAAAGCAACGGCTAAATCAATTTAATTCCAGGGACTACTGCCTCTCTCCACATACAGTGGAGACTAACTATGGTTGCCAGGTGTCCCTTTTTTCAAAGACTTGTCCTTTATTTCAAAAGAGTATCCCTTATTTCAGAGCACTACAGCTGTACAGAACATAATGGACAAACCTTATTCTGAAGACTACAGCTCAATGGGAAAAAATGAATGCCTCTTGTTTTAATATCCCACACTTCTTTCCTCATTTTTGATCTTGCAATTCTATTACTAACCCTTGCATTCACTAATCCACAGTTATAAGTACTATTAAGTACTGTGCCAAATCATTATAATAACATTTGACCTTAACAATTTTACAGTATTTTACAAAATGACAAGAAAATCAATAGTTTTGAACTACATTTTCTTATATTTTTGTCAAATATGGTAGAAAATGCCTTTCAACCAAACCTATTCAAAAACCCCAAAGGTTAGTAATTTCCATGTGGAATTTTTTGCTACCCCTGTACTTCCATTTAGAAATTATGGCTCAGAGACTTTTTTGTAAATTCAGTGACATATGCATATCTTCTAGTGAGATTTTCCATTTTTACAGTACAAAATCATGTCCATAGACACACTTTGTCTATTGTAAAGGCCAAGTAGTACTACCACTTCCTGTATATTGCATCCATCCCAGCTTCCCGAGGGCAATGTAGTGACCTGACCTGGTTAAAATTATTCTCTTGTGTACAAAGCAAGTGGCAACTCGTATGCTTACATGTTTCATACAAAATAGACCAGTGTGCTACTGAATTGTAAGCAATTTCTATTCCTACACGTAAAAGATTCCTCAGATGTACAATTATTAAAAACAGTTTCACTTTTGAAACTTAGTGTATTAAAATTTTAGCTAAAAACACAAAGACATGGCACATAATATTTTGCTATATTAAAATAAATTTCTTTTAATCAGGTGCTACAGATTGAAAAAGTGACATTCTAACAACTCAATTGTAGATCAAAATTAAGGACAAAGCTTGATTTGTCATTTCTAACATGTGGAAATTTATTCAAAAATAGTATTTGTGTAGCATTTTGCAAATACAGAATAAAGGCTGCTACAAGAAGACAGACTCCTCAACTACAAATTATTTACTAATTGGTCACTATTAATTAGATCAGGGTCGTTCATACCTGCTAATTTTGTTAGATCTGTTGGCTGCTTTTGATACCGTTGACCATGAGATGTTGGTGACTTACTTGCGGGATTGAGCTGGAGTGGGCAGGATCGTCCTTGACTGGTTCAGCTCCTTCCTGGCCAGAAGAACTCAGCGTGTGGTGCTTGGTGATTGTTATTCATCTCCATTGGACCTCACATGTGGTGTTCCGCAAGGTTCTATCCTGTCTCCGCTCTTGTTCAATGTGTATATGCAGTCATTTGGCGAGGTTGTGAGACGGTATGGGGTGCAGTGTCACCAATATGCTGATGACACGCAACTCAACCTCTCCCTTTCATCTGACCTAGACACAGCAGTCTCAGTGCTTACCCGATGTCTGGCGGCTGTTGGGAATTGGATGAGGGCGAGCCGACTGAAGTTGAATCCCAACAAGATGGAGGTGATGGTGGTAGGAAGGGCAGTGAATGTGGCGGTTCCCATCATTGATGGGGTCCACCCTCCACTGGTATCCCAGGTCCATATTCTGGACATGCTCCTCGATCTGCAACTCCGCCTGGATCTCCAGTTAGGGGCTGTGTCGAGGAGTGCGTTTCACCAATTAAATCTGGTGCAAGGGCTTCGGCCATATGTTTCAGATAGTGACCTGGCCACCATCATCCATGCTTTCATGACCTCGAGATTAGACTATTGCAACGCACTCCACGTGGGACTACCTATGGTGACGGTCTGGAGACTGCAGCTAGTGCAGAATGCTGCGGCCCATCTCCTTACAGGGACGGGTCGCAGTGAGCACATAACACACGCTCTGGGCTCTGCACTGACTGCCTATAGTCTTCTGGGCCCAATTCAAGGTATTGGTTTTGACCTATAAAGCCCTATATGGCCTTGATCCAACTTACCTGTGGGACCACCTTGCTCTCCGCACTCTGGAGCAGCCTCTGTGGTCCACTGGCGCCCGCCTCAAGGTCCTCTGTGTGGCCTGGGGGGCGACTATGGAGAGAGCGCTCTCAGTGGCCGCACCTAGGCTGCAGAACGTCCTCATGGTAGAGGCCTAGTTGGCCCCAGATCTCCCCTCCTTCCGTTGTATATGTAAAACCTGGCTGTTCCACCTGGCTTTTCGTGGGGGAGATGTGATGTAGGGTGGGATGGGGAGGAGATGGTTTTGGTTTTGCGCCTCTCTTTTTATTGTATTTTTTAAAAATTGATTTTATGTATTTTAACATTGTAAGCTGTCCCAGGCTGCTTGGAGCAGGAGGGGCGGGGTACTAAATTATTAATAAATAAATAAATACATTTTATTCATTTCAGATTTACATGGCACATAGAGGTAGCTTTTTAAAGTCGGAAAGGCACTTTGTTCCCACTGCAAACCAATACATATTGGGTACTTACATAATTTATTTTGTCTTTGTAAAGCTAAACAAACCAGAATTGGAAACACAACAATTTATTTTTATTTTATTTATTTATTTTATAAATTTTTACCCCGCCCCTCCTGCCATGCAGCTCGGGGCGGCTTCCAAGCATTAAAATACAATAAAATCAGTTAAAAATTATCATAAATATTATAAAATATTAAAACAGGGCTAGATACAGTCTAAAAACCAAAAATAGGTGGGGGAACTAAAAAACTCCCACCCTACTCACCCTCCCTCCCAAAGGCCTGGGCGAACAGCCAGGTCTTACAATTTCGCCGGAATGTTAACAGGCTAGGGGCCAGGCGAGCTTCCTCCGGAAGGGAGTTCCATAGTCGCGGCCCCACTACCGAGAATGCCCTCTCCATTGTGGCCCCCCGCTTAACACGGGGGACCTCCAGGAAGGCACCCCCGGCAGACCGCAGGAGC
>QEPC01000529.1:5192959-5205846 GCA_003113815.1 Sphenodon punctatus | reverse complement strand
CCTACTGCCATCAATCCAGCGTCAAAGTCGGTCTGAATCCGAGCAATCTTGTCTGCGAAGTAGTTGACAAACTCCTCACAGCGGGCCTGGGACACGTCCCCATCAAGGCGGAGGGAGGCCGGACTAACCAGCCCCTGCACCACCCGAAACAGCTCCGCCGGGCGTGACTTCTCAGACGCTATGAGGACAGCAAGGAACATCTTCCTCGCCGTCCTCACAGCCTCAATATAGGACCGCAAATGGGCCCTATGGAGAAGACGGTCGGAGTCAGATCGAGTCCGACGCCAGCGTTGCTCTAGCCTCCTGCCTACACGCTTCATACACCGCAGTCCCTCAGTAAACCAAGGGGCCCTGCAGTGACGAGACCAAGGCAGAAGGCGTCTCGGAGCAACCCTGTCAATGGCCTCCTCCAGCAAGTTGTTCCAATGCTGAACCAGCTCATCCACAGAGTGGCCGTCCACATCCAGGGTTAATTCCCTCAGGACCTCCTGGAACCACTGGGGTTCCATCAGCCTCCGAGGGCGGACCATCCTAAGTGGTCCCTTTCCCTTCTGGAGGGGGTGTGCTAGTATAAAACAAGATCAGAATGCTGAAGGGTTAAGTCTAACTCAGACACCCACAAAATAAACTTGGTCAAATCAGAAATAGATGTATAGATTCTGTTTCAAATGCAGGAGGCTGAAAAGTTTAAGATGATTCAAGGTTAAGATGATTCAAGGGCACAGTAGGGCCTATGTCAATAAGATAAACATGTAAGTTTATGTACTCTACAAAAGAGAGGGCAGGGTGACGTGCAGATGCTATTGGATGCTATTATGGCTGTACCAAATAGTACTTCTGAGTACTCGGGCTGAATACCAAAGTTCCGAATAGTCGGCCTGAATACTCAGTGGCCCTTCGGCGCGGTTTCCAAACTTTTGGAATTTGGATTCAGAATTCTGGACCTTAGAAAACGTCGGAAAACTTTGAAAACTTTGGAAAGTTGTTGCAAAGTTCTTGAACCCACAAGCCAAAGCACTACCCAGAAAAAGCACTACCCAGAAAAGCAGGCTAGCAAGAGTGGGACAATCGCTACAGAAGACAACCCCTAAAAATGCAACTGCATACAGAAATAAAAACAAAACAAAACAGTAGCGTACCCACAGCATGGCCCACCATCAGCAGTGCGTGCACCTACTTTATAATTATGCCAACCAACCAGTGCACAAAAATGCAGGCTAGCATGGGACATTCGCTCAAGAAGAATACAACCACCCCCGCAAAATGGTCCGCAACTGCATTTAGAAATAAATCCCACCCAAAAAAGCCAGCAAGCATGGGTCCCAGAAGCAGTCACAAAATTAAGAAACCATACATTCACCCACCCCCACCCCCTCCAGGGCATCCTCTTCTTTGGCATGGCATTGTCGCAATGGTAACTTGAACCGACCAAGGAAACTTGGGAAGTGAAGCCATGAGTCTGGCCTCATGGTGCCAAGAAGCTTGCAGAACAGTAGAAATTACACTTTACAATGAACCAATTAGGCTCTGTTGTGTGCCATACACACACAACCCTGCAGAACAGTCTGAAACTGCATGGAGAAATAAATCCCACCAAAAAAAAGCCAGCAAGCACAAACCCCAGGAGCAGTCACAAAATTAATAAACTAGACATTCACATCCTTCCCCCTCCAGGGGCACCCTCTTCCTTGGCATGGCATTGTGTCAATGGTAACTTGAACAGACCAAGGAAACTTGGGAAGTGGAGCCAGGCAGAGAGATCCCTCCTCATGGTGCCAAGTGCCAACCAAGCAGCAATGTGGTACCTAACTATTAATTATTATTATAATTATTATTATTTTTTAAAAACTGCATGGCATGGTAAAGAGTAACGTAACCCCCTTCCCCCCAGCATTGGCCCTATGGGCAGTAGAGGCCAAACCATATCATACCATGCCAGGCCAGGCCCCCACTTCCCCCTTTAGCCGATTACTTACAGATCCAGCAGCACTGTAGCATGCAGAGCAGCCAAATTCACCAAAGAGAATGGACAAAATGGCTGCAATGCAGACATTTTTATTTTGCCCTGCCAGCCAATTCAAAAGCTGACCTTCTGACTTGGCCAGCCAATCAAAACATGCCATCTGGCTTACCATCACTCAATTGTCCCTCCTACCAAATATGGCACTAAGCTGCATTTCCAGAAGAAGCTTGACTTCACGGATGCAGAGGTTTCCAAAGTTTCGCAAAATTTTCCAAATAACGGCCTTGGTCCTTGGAACTTCGGAATTCGGCCTTTCTGAACCGAAAACCTAAATACTCAGCAAATTCCAAAGTTTTCCCAAAGACTTCATTTCAACCCTAGATGCTATACTGACTATTATAATGTTACAGAGGGGGAGGGAGGGGTGCGCACGCACACGCACACGCACACACCCAAAACTTTTTAATGCAGAGAAAAATAATTGTGTGAAGTAACTTGCTGTCAAAATGTTGACGCAAGAACTCGAGTGTTACTCAAGAAAGATTACATCCTGGGGAAATGTGAATATAAAAAAAGAAAAGTCACTGTAATCCAAATAGTATTTGCTTGTTCCAATAAGATTATAATATTCTAAACACTATTTTCTCAAACAGTGCTCTCTTATGGAAATAATGAAAAGAAAATGTACGTTTTCTGTACATGTAATAGACAAAAAGTCTACTCAATAATGTATGGTTTAAAGAAAGTTTGCAAAACTTTAATTTGGGCCCTGTGCTGAGAGCAAGTGTTGCCATCCCAAATAGGGAAATACCGACCTTTCTGGAGTGCTTGGGTACTTCATCAGCTTGTGGTAATTTCATGCTCTTTCCACTTTTTCATCATTTTCACTACTTTCTGAGATTTTCTGGCTCTTTACAACACTTTTTCATCACTTTCCAGGAATTTTACTACAGTTTTACAGCACTTTCATGGCAATTTCCAGCACTTCCACAGCCTAACTTAGCCAGCAAGTTTTCATCTGCACAGCTTCTGGGTGTGTGCGCAGGGCACACATGGGACTTGAGACTGACCCATGGTAGCCCTGTTCAACTTGCAAAAAATAATGGAAAATGGCAAAAACAGTGAAAAGCCAGTAAGTTTCCATGTTGCACAAGGACGATTGCTCTGCTTCCAACTGAAGCAGCACTCGCCAAGATTTCTCATTTCAGACCTAACTTTGATGAAAGCTTTAATGATAGTCCAGTTCTAAACAATTTATATTTAAAGCAGATAAAAATATGAACATTCTGACTGTCTTAAAAATTACATTCGATTTTAAAGTTATTTTACATTTGAAAATAACTTTGTTTTATAACAGTATGTTATACAGTTTATTATAAATGGATTCGTGGCCCATAATGATTTCATGGCCTATAATCATTTTTGAAAATATTTTCAATGTAAAATTGTTTGCAAAATTTATGATATACTTGTTTCTGTTAGTCTTTTGTTGTTTTTGTTTTTGCCCAAGAAATACAAATTTAACTTATTACAATTTGTTCTGGTCTGTTCACATTTGTACAGATGAAACACTAATTCTGTTGTACAGATGAAACACTAATTCTATTGACTTGACAAGAGGTCACACACCTTTTTTGATAATTTGGCTTTCAATGGCGTTTAATTCAAAATTATCACCAGTATTACAGCACATTTAAAATGAATTTTCAGGACAGGACTAAACTGAAAAAGGCACATTCAAATTAAGTAACTATTTCAGTGTATGGATTCCATAACTGGGATCTGAATCTTTTGTTGGTATTGAAATGCATTTGAGTTTACATTTAAATTATGCCTAAATAGAGAAGTAAATCTGCAAGCCTAAGGGCAGATTCACACGTGTGTTTAAATCGCACAGCTGCCTTGGCGGCATCGTGCAATTTAAAGAACCCCGCACTTCCGGGTTAGTGTGAATGCGGTGAGCGCGCACATTTCCACTTAGCCCGAATGTTTGGAGTGCAGTTTGAAAAGTTGCTCCGAGCAGCCTATCTAACCGATCTAGTCTAGAGTAGGTACACTACACCTACTAGCGAATAGAGAACATCATTATGTTTGGTAACCAAGTGTTTCCAAACACTTAGGGTGGGAATTCTCCCGAGTGACACAGGGTGAAAACAGACATGACGCTAACCACCCTTGGTGGTTATTTATGCATGTTGCAGGGCTGCATAGGGCACCAATACAGCCCTGCAACATGCATAAATAACCACCAAGGGTGGTTAAAGGGTGGTTAGCGTGATGTCTATTTTCACCCACAATGGAGCCATTGCAGGCACACGTAGCAGACAAGGTTAGTTTTATATAGTGAGCAATTTTTCAGAGGTCCCAAGATTTTCCACTACCTGCCTTGATACTACATCAAGTAAATGCTTCTAGAATAAGCTTTATCTGTTAAAATAATTACTGCATAAAATAGATGCTGAATCTAGTAAATAATTCTGTAGAATAAGCTGAATCTGTTAAAAATAATTAATGCATACGCTCCAACCTACTAGTGTATATAGTGAAATTCATTATGTTTGGTAACTGAGAGAGAGAGAGAGAGAGAGAGAGAGAGAGAGAGAGAGAAAATATGAATGTCAAGTTTTTTAAAAGGTAACAACATTCCAACGAAACCTAAACTGTATTATAAATTTTAAAAGGAACCGAATAAACTGCATTACGCAATACAAATACTCTGTCTTCTATTTATCCCCAAACAATCCATCATGCAGAGGGCATTTCCACATTGATCTTCAGGGAGTTAATTAAAGAAAGAAGCTATATCACTTTTTAAAAGTCCATTGGGCTGAAATTTGCAGAATTTACTATAGTTGGATTTGACATTTCAGAAATATATTTGTAATTATGGGATTTTTTAAAACAAAAAACATGCTTTCTCTGGGAAATATTGTAATTGTTTGTATTTCTGTAGATACGTCAGTCGATACTATAGTTTAAATTACCAAAACTTCCTCTTCTGAAGGGTAGTGAATGGTACTGTAAACTTATACCATAGTATATAACTAGGGGTAGAAACAGAAGTAACTGCATTGCTGCAACAACCCAGCCCAGGTTGGGCCCGGAAGCCATGGCAGACATGATCTGGACTAAGTTCGGCCACACACCAAACGTTCACATGGTCAGGCTGCTGGGGAGGGCAGGGAGATGCAGGAATGGGTGGCCAGCGAGCCCTGCCGCTGCACTGTGCCCATCACTCTGCACCCCTATCATGATGGGCAGCCATGGCAGACCCAATCTGAGCCAGGTCACACCACACAACATCCTGCTGTGGCCCACTTTGCCCCCATTGGGCACAGGCTGTGACCTGGACAGAGGGTATTTTCAAACATGACACCACCACTGGTGGCCACGCTGTACAACCGGCGTGGCCACCCGTGGTGGTGTCACATTAGTTCCAGGTACATTGCTGGTGCTATATAAAATGCTTGCTAATAATAATAATTAGTTCCCGCTTACCAGATGTTTACCATGGGTGGGAACAAACGGTTCCCAGACCATGGCAGGATTAACTTTGGGTTGTGAGCTGGGCTCCCTGCCAACTAACAATCCAGAGTTAGCTGTGTCATGGTCTGGGGAAGCCATCCTCGGACTGGAATAGAGCAAGATGTCAATATATGATGACCTGCTCTACTTAACTCTGGTCGTTGGCCAGAGCTTTTCCGAGCAGGCGTGATGGCCTCATAGACCACCACACCTGCCTGTCAGGGAGGGGGGGCTGGGATGAGCTAAGCAGTGCAGGGGGAGGGGCCGTGCGGACCATGTCCACACGTCGCCCCCGCCCTCTCCCCAGCATGTTTGTTCAGCAGTGAGGCCAGATTCTGTCTGTGATGAGAGTTCTCACCCTGGGCAGGACCAAAGCATGACAGTGACTAGTGCCGTCATATTTGAAAATATCCACAGTCTGGGGGGGCGGGGGGGGGCGTCAGAACACAGGTTAGCCTCCGTCACAGCCCAGAGCAATCCTGGACCAATGTCTGGAAGGTCCTCAGATGTACGCATGAAAACACAAGCCACAGCAGGCACCATCTCATCAGTTTTTACCCTAGAACAAGCTTGCCCATCTTAACTGTAATATAATTTTCTATTTACTTAAAAGCAAGCACAATCCTTTGCCTTTTTTGCTGTTTTTAAGAAATTGAGGTAAAATAAGCCAAAATATTTAAACCACAGATATTTCAGAACAGTCCACAATAGGCTTCTAATTAGTGATTTTATTATATTTTTATCTCCCCCTCAAAAGGGTAATTCATTCCAGGCCCAAAACAAGATATACATGTGCACCTTGGATTGGCCTCTGTGTTTTCATCTGAATGTAAATATAATACACATTTAAAATTCATAAAGAAATCTGTTATGCACAGAAGCATACTTGTCAGTGTTTGAAAGTCAAAACAGGTAGATTTCTTCATTAATTGCACAGTATATGGAAAACTGAAATTTGTACAGTGCAAATGCATATACTTTGTAGAAATAATTTACCCTACAACTGAAGTGTCTTCCTCTTTCTATTTCTCCATATGTATTCCTTTATTCCAGTCTTTCCTCAGTTTCTCTATAATGCCTGCATTTTTCTCATTATTTTTACCTTCCTTTCCCTCTGACCTTCTCTTCCCTTTCTTTCCCATCTTCTCTTTATTTTTGTTTCTCCCCCACCATTTCCCTTCCCCTAATTTTTTTCCCCTTTAAAAGGAGTGGGAGACAGTGCACAGAGGAGATAAGGGATGGTGGAGTCGGAGCCCAAAGTACACTTCTTAGGTACTACTGCCATCTGCTTCGCTCTGCTATTGGTATTACTGTGGTGGGAGGAGCCTGTGAAAAGAGTCGGCAGCAGCTGGAAGCAGCAGAATTTGCTCACGAATGTACTCGGGACCCTCACTCCTGGCTCCTATCACTCAAATGATGGAGGTCCTCCGGATTATTGTCAAGGTGATAGAGTAGCCAGTAAAATAAGTAAACCAGTAGACCAGCCCTCAAAGTGTAGTCTACCTCCTAAAGTGGGAGACTTGGCAGACCTACAGTATTGTTCTGACTAATCTGCTAAAATTAGGAATGTGATTGGTAACTTCAGTGAACAAGATACAACTTTTGCCTTCAATAACTAAGAATGTTTATAATCAATGCTCTTTACATTATAAAACTGTGCGCATCAGATACTACACATTCACTGCTCGCTCACAGAGCGATCCCCAGGCACTGTTGTAGTGGCACTAGAGCCATTCACTTTAATATGGCTACTGCTGGTGCTTAGGATTGTGCAACTAGAAACCTTTGAAGATTCCACTTTTCCGACACATTTTCGAAGGAATATATAGTACAAAATCAGGGAATGATAAACATGTTGTAGAAAATGTACACTGAAATGGAGAAAATATATTTTAATACAGCACCATTTAAAATATATTATTTATATTTATTATTATTAAACATTTATAAAGTGCCAACAATGTACCTGGCACTTTACAATTGAAAGAAAGAGACATGGTCCCTGCCTTAGCAGGCTTACAATCAGAGAGACAAGTGGAGGGAGAAAAAGGGCAGGGGTGAACAGAGGCGGATACAAGGATACATACACAAACTCGTGAGGTCTCAGGTGCACATGTTTGGCTTAGTTACAAAGGTGTAATTACTCATTTAATGTTACACAAGATACGATCATTCAGGATAAGTCAGCAAGGGGGTGAGGGAAACAAGAAGCCAGGGAAAGCTTGACGGAAGAGGTGGGTTTTGAGGAGGGATTTGAAGATTTGGAGGGAGGAAGCTGAGTGAATGTGTTCAAGGAGGGAGTTCCAGGCATTGGGGAGGGGGGGGAAGGGGCTGCCAGGGAAAAGGGGCATGTTGAGGAGCAGGGGAGCTGTGAGCAGGCAAGGGTTGTGGCAGAGGAGGAGCAGAGCTCCTGGACAGAGGTGTAGCGGGAAATGGGTGCTGAGAGATAGGAGGGAGCAAGGCAATGAAGAGCCTTGTAGGTAAAAAAGAGGAATTTGTGCAGAATGCGTTCAGGAAGAGGGAGCCAGTGAAGAGTATAGGAGGGACTGTACATGGTCAAAGCGGAGGGCAAGGTGGATGACCTTGGCAGCAGAGTTATGAACAGAAAGGAGAGGAGCAAGGTGAGAGCGAGGAAGGCCAGTGAGAAGGCTGTTGAAATAGTCGAGACGAGAGATGACCAGGGCATGGGCACGGGTTTTAGCAGAGGAAACTGAGGAAAGGACAGATCTTAGCAATGCTGTGCAAAGAGGAGCAACAGGATTTGGCAACAGAATCGATCTGTGATTTAAGGGAGAGGGAGAAGTCAAAAATGAATCCTAGGCTATGTGTCTGAGGGACGGGCTTGATGTTGACCCCATCAACGAAGACATGAGGAAGAGAGAGAAGAAGGATTTGGGGGACGGGGGCGGAGATGAGGAGTTCGGTTTTATCCATGTTAAGTTTGAGCTGCCGATGAGACATCCAGGCAGAAATATCAGAGAGGTAGTTCGTGAAGTGAGACTGGATAGAGGGAGAGACAGAGAGACAGAGTTGGGTATCATTAGCATACAGATGGTACTGGAAGCCATGAGATTTGAGTTTACCTAGGGACAGAGTGTAAGAGGGCCAAGGACAGAGCCTTGGGGAACTCCAACTAAGAGGGGAAGAGAAGTAGAGGAGGCACCAGCAAGAGACACATTAACGGATTGGTCAGAGAGGTAGGAAGAGAACCGGCTGAAGACTGAACCACAGACACCAAGGGAGTGGATGGAGTCAAATAAGAAAGAGTGGTCGACCGTGTCAAAAACAGCAGAGAGATTGAGGAGGACAAGGATAGAGTAGAGGCGACTGGATTTTGCTAAAAGAAGTCTGTTAGTTATTTTTAGTGAAATTTACCATACCAACAGCCTTAATTCTAGAATCCTTAGAATCCAATGAACTTTATAAAGTTAACTTCAAACTTTACTCTTCAAACTTTTTTATATATAAAGGCACTCTCTACATTAACTGTATAGTTAACATTATCCCTGGATAATGTATTTTATCAACTCAATATGTATTTTAACAAACTGACACACAAAACACAACAGCATGCACACAAGGAAAGAGCACAGATCCATGAGACACATCCATAAACTGGATCCTCCTCTTCCGGAGCGTATTGCTTGTCTACCCCTGCCCCCAACATCTATATGGCCCTCAGAACGTGCACTAGTTTTCAAACTGGCCCCTAGGAAGAAGAAAGTTCACCACACCTGTTGTATATTCTGAAAAGAAATTGGGTCTCTTTCACTATTATGATTAAGTATTTGTATAACACCAGCAATGCACCTCGCACTGAACAATCGTAGAAGACAGGTCTGTGCTCAAAGGGACTTACAATCCAGGAGATACGTGGAGAAGAGATGAGGGGAAGGGGAACATAGGGAGACAGGAATATGTTCAAGTACTGATGAACCATTTGTGCACGTGTGTGTGAGAGAGAGTGTGTGTGTGTGTGGCACACGCATGCGTGCTCGCACGCGTACACACACATACACACACACCACTGAAAACTGTAGAAAATTTGGCAAAAATGTTCAGTGTCCCCTCATAAATGTATCAGTATATTGCTTAATTAGCATACAATCATTGTTTTTGTGGCTACATCTTAAAGGCTTCATACACAGCTGTGTTTATTAAGTTGAAAGTTAATGAAAGAAACTGGATTCTTCAAGGGAAATTATATGTTCAAGATCTCCTACTAAGTGAAGGACCAGCTGTGGCTTTAAAGTATCTTACTTTCGTATCAATTTAAAACTAAGGGGGAAAAAAACCCACCACGGAAAATCTTGAACAAGCAAAAATGTTTATTTGAAAATTAGAGTAATTGTTCTGTAATATGTCTAGTTTGCATGTATTATAACCCATATGTGCAAGGCTAGAATTTTTGTGTGCCAGCCCTTTGCCCCTCCACTCCCACCTGCCTTATGAGCGCTGGGAGGAGCACAGGGTTTTGTCCTGCCCCCATAAAAGGGAAAAAGGAGGCACTCAGTGCCCGCTCTGTTGCTGAGGCGGAAAGCAAGTTTCATCCCACGAGACTTACGGGTGCCATCTTCTCTCCCCAGGCTTCATGGCAATTGAGGCACTGGCCCGGATAAGGAGCAAGGAACAGTGAGGCTCCACAACGGAGGCCCAGGTTCCGTGAAACTGTACTGCCGTCTGCATGCCTGCAGTGCCTCTCCTTCACCCAGTGTTTAATTTAGAAAATATGAATTGCTGGAGCCAAAACCTGCCTTGCAAGCACGCCCCTCACAGGCCAGGCCCCATCCCCTGGAACTTGACAGATCAGGGAAATGAACCCTAGTCTCCAGTTAGTAACCTAATCATTAAACTAACCTGCCTCATTACAGCTGAATATAAAAATGGACTTCCTGTGATTGAATCTCTATGATGGTCAGTGCAGGGAATGAGGCACAGAACCAAACAAGCCATACAGGGTTCTTCTGGCTTTCATTTCAAACACTAAAATTGCCAATATGAGCCTTTCCCTGGCCTCTCACAAGTTTAGATGCACACTCCTATATCCTTTTGGGGGTGGTTTTGTTTGCTGATGAGGAAGAGGGTATGGTTGACTCCCGCCGGTGAGAGAGAGAGGTGCAGTCAGTTGAATTTCCCCTGGTGGAAGCAGGGGAATAGAAGGTTGAGTTGTGGAACTGATTGCCTGTTTGTGGGGAATCAGAAGAGTGGGTACATCAGTTGGGATAAAGGCAGGGAGGGGGGGGGATTTGTGATATGATGATTTTGTAATTGCTGTTTAACTTTGTGGTGTACTGGGTCCCCTGTGTGGGATAACAAACTCAGGAATGTATTTTTTGATATGTTGGAAGTCGCCTTGAGTCTTTTTGAGAGAGTGCGGGGTATAAATAAAAGTGGAGGGAGTGGGGGAGTGGAGTACTGCCTGGGACTGAGCACCCACCTTTTAATTTAATTGCCAGGCCTGAGCACTTGCAAGCCTCCCCCTCCCCTGGTAAAATGAGCCCTGCCTATTAGTTAGGGAGGTTGCAAGGGCATCCTTCAGGTTAGCCCAGAGTTATGGTGGCTCTGAATCAGGGCAGAAGGAGGGTGATTTGCGCCCACAGACCCACTGTTGTTGCAGGCGGGTGGCAAATTAATACAGCATTAAAAAGATGGCATTGCTAGGGGGAACCAGGCTCAAAGTAAAAGCTCACTGGAATACTGTCAATTAATTATTATTATTATTATTAGCAAACATAAAGTGCCAGGTACACTGCTGGCGCTATATAAATGTTTGTTAATAATAATAATAATAATTTATAGCATTGTGGGTACACTACGTCATACTGAGGAGTCCTCAGTTTGTCCAGTCCAATGGGACAATTTAAGGGCCAGTAGCACATCATTTTAGGGTGTGCATAGCAAGGAGCCAAATCGAAAGCACAGTCTGCCCATAACCAATAAGATTGCATTAGGAATGAAGCCTCAGGTACCCATATGCTTAAGAAGTTCACTCAGGTCTGTCCGGTTTCACGGTGGCCGGGAGGTTACCAGAAGCCCAACTGGCGTTATGTCAGGCAGGGACAGGCATCGTGGTTCAGGTTTCAAAGTAGAAAAGGTAGGGGAAAGTGAGCACTCCATACCCTTAGCAAATGCCTGAGCCCACTGTGCTGACCGTGTTTTGAATTCCAGATGAAGATTACGAAGGGTATGGAACTGCCCATGTTACTAGCATTTTGCGATATCAGACAATATGCATGTACCCCACCAGGTTTATTGCATCACTGCTAATGAATGACATTTTACATCAAATAGAGTTTTTAATTCAGTCTGTGTACAACACCTGTGCACTCAAGGGAGTCAGGCAGGTGTAATGTGCACAGCATGGCTGTATTCTGCTAAGTAATTAGGGTCATATACAAGGACAGGGTGAACAGTTGGACCCAATTTTGTGGTATTCCCAACTAAGGTCAATTATCGCTAGATGCCCCTTCACACTCCATCCTATTTAATCCTTGTTGCCCCAGTGAACCCTAAGCATTCACAGGCATGCTCATTCGCATTTAGATAGGCAAAGGACAAGGTGCATGCCATCGCACAAACTGAATCCTGATCTGGAACCTAATGAGGGGATCGCTGCGGCAATAACAGTCATTATTTTCAGTGTAATGCAACAGTATTGAATGACAAAACGCTACACAGATTAAAAGGGGCAATTTAATTGTTATTGTTTCAGGCTGCAGCTGAGCCACAGAAAGCCCAAACGAGGCTACGAGATTGCAGTAGAGATCAAGGAATTGAGGTGTCTCATCACCGCCCTTGTTACATACAACTTCATTCTCTTACAGGCCCACAGATGTGCAAAGTCAACCATCTGAAGAAGTCTGTAAGTTAATTGAAGGGTTTCTCATATGAATAAGTCAGTTACATGAGTCAAAGCAACGTGACAATTACACGTTGGGCACTATAAGGTATAGCACTGTGGTTTCTGAACTGCTGGTTGCAAGGAGCGCATGGCCCCCTCTCGAACCATGGGAGCAGATTACTCCAGCTAGTTCAGGGGAAGAGGCAAGGCAGCTCACCTCGGGTTGCACTGTCGCATTGTCTGCTCAGCTAGCATTTTCTCACTCACAATCAGTTGGAGAGACATAAAGGGACACATTAGCCAGTTGACCCCTTCTCTTTGGAACTCAAGAGATTATTAAGGAGATCATTAAGGAGCTGCCTAGCTGAGTCCAGGGGCGGCTGGTGGGTTTTGATGTTGGAGGGGCACTGGGATAGTAAGGCCGGCAGGCCTAGGGGTGGAGCCTAGCCTAGGGGTGGAGCTTGGCCTAGGGGCAGAGCCAGGGATACGGTAGGCAGAGCCAGGGCATAACCCAACTCATCCTCTGCTGCGTGTGTGTTGGCGGGGGGGGGGGGGGGG
>QEPC01000529.1:5165605-5192230 GCA_003113815.1 Sphenodon punctatus | reverse complement strand
CATCCCAGGCCCCCAGTCTCTCTCCCCCCCACATTTACTCACCCCCTTCCCCAGTCTCTCCCCAGGCTGGGGAGAACCTGAGAACTCCCCGCAGAATAAGGCCCAGTGGCTTCATGTTTCAGCCCCCAGCACCACCCGCTGGCTTCTCCCCAACAGGAATGAATGGAACCACCCAGGTATTGCAACCATCTCAACAGCAGCCCATAGTCCATGGTGTCAAAAGCGGACGAGAGATCTAGCAGGATCAGAAATGTCAAATATCCTGTGTCCATCTCCCGGTGGAGATCGTTCACCAAGGCCACCAAGGCCGTTTCAGTACCATAACCGGGGCGGAACCCAGATTGAAAAGGGTCAAGGAAACCGATGTTATCCAAATGTGCTTGGAGCTGCAGTGCCACTGCCCGATCAATAACCTTCCCTAAAAAGGGAAGATTAGAGACAGGACAATAACTGGCGAGTGCGTCCACATCCAAAGATGGCTTCTTCAGCAGGGGGCGCACCACAACCTCCTTGAGACTGAGTGACAGCCTCCCCTGCCTAAGGGACGCGCTGACTACCCTCGCCAGCACTGTCCCCAATGTCTCCCTGGAGGCTTTCACCAACCTGGACGGGCAAGGAACTAATTCACAATGAGTGGCCCTAACAGACCCCAGGACATTCACCGCATCGGTTGGCATCACTTCCTGAAACTCATCCCAGAAAGATCGACCGGACGGCGCCTCCATAACCTCATGCTCCTCACCTACTGTTTCCAATCCGGTGTTGAAGTTACTTTGCATCTGAACGATTTTGTCTGCGAAGTAGGTGGCAAACTCCTCACAGCGGGCCTGGGACAAGTCCCCGTCCAGGCGGAGGGAGGCCGGACTGACCAACCCCCGCACCACCCGGAACAGCTCCGCTGGACGCGACTTCGCAGACGTTATGAGGGCAGCAAAGAACTCCTTCTTTGCTGTCCTCACAGCTTCAACATAGGACCGCAAATGGGTCCGATGGAGAAGTCGATCAGATTCAGAGCGAGTCCGACACCAGCATCGCTCTAGTCTCCTACGTACCTGTTTCATACACCGCAGCCCCTCAGTAAACCAAGGGGCCCTGCGGTGACGAGACGGAGGGAGAAGATGTCTCGGAGCCACCCTTTCAATTGCCTCCCCCAGCAAGGTGTTCCAATGCTGGACAAGCTCATCGACAGAGTGGCCGTCCGGGTTTAAGGTTAACTCCCTCAGAGCCTCCTGAAACCGCTGTGGTTCCATCAGCCTCCGAGGGCAGACCAACCTAACTGGTCCATTCCCCTTCTGAAGGTGTGCTGAGAGAATGGCCTGCAGGAGATAATGTTCCAACCACGACAAGGGCGTAACTCTCACATCCCCCACTAACAGATCACCCGCCTCAAGGCCAGAACAGAAGATCAGGTCAAGAATATGCCCCCACACATGGGTTGGGCAGTTGACCACTTGGGACAAGTCCATGGTTGCCATGAACTCACACTCCGCTCCTACAAGGCCAGCGTTGGCATGGGCATTGAAGTCCCCCAGGACAAAAGTCCTGGAGGAGCTCAGTGCCACATCCGAGGCCAGCTCTGCTAGAGCGGCAAGGGATGCTGACAGACAGGAAGGGGCCCAGTATACCAGCAGCACCCCAAGCTTGCCCCCAGCCAAATCAAACACCACATGGAGGGCTTCAATACCTGAAATCTCCCAGACTGGATATCTCCTAACTGGCCATCCCTCTCTAAAGACAATAGCTACACCTCCCCTTTGGCCCCCGTGCGGGGCTGGTGCTGCACGGCATACCCAGCCGGAACGAGGTCCGCAAAAACTGGTCCTGCCTTCTCGTCCAGCCAGGTCTCCGTAATGCATGCAAGGTCCGCAGCCTCATCCAGGATCAAGTCCCGGATCACTGGAGCCTTATTCACTACGGACCTTGCATTCAGCACCACCTTTACAGGCGGACCTTAGACCTGATCCTTCCTCACCCCTAGACAGACAGACAGACAGACAGACAGACAACCAGTTCAGTTGTGCCCCCATAATCAATTTATGCTGCCCCTACCCATAACAATTTCATTTGTGCCCCTGGCGCAGCGTAAATTAATTATTGGGGGGGGCACAAATGAACTGGCTATGGGGTGGGGGTTTAAAGACAGTATTCCTGTTAGCAATAACTTCATTAAGAACAGGTAGTAAAATAGCAGCCATAATAATCTCAGAACCATATCTGCAGATTTTCCAAGCTAGAATAGATATTACTTTACATCCTAAATTCCTACCTAAGATAATATAAGTAAAACAGTTGTGAGAATGTGGTCCTTTTTACACGGGCCTCTCCCACCCATGAACACGCAGATTTTTGCGTGTTCATGGGTAGGGGAGACCTGTGTGAACGATGTGGTGCATGGGCCCACAGTGAGTGTGGGTGCATGTGCACGCCTACCTAACAAACATCCTCACTCACCCCCCATCTCCTGCTGATGCATAAAGCAACCTGGGAAAACGGCGGTTGCTCCGTGGGTACAGATGAGTGGGGGGTGAGTGTGGATGCGTGTGCGGTCGCGTGCGGCCCATCCACCGGCGCACCCACAGACCCAACACCTAGCGGAGCTGCGTAAAAACGGCCTGTGAGGAGCCACTCGAAGAACAGAAGGTTGCTGCCTTGTAAGCAAGATTCTTTGAGATGGCTCCAAACATTCTCACAACACCCACACTTCCAGTACCGCATAGAATTTTCTTATATTCCTAGAAAGGGTTGGAAGGAACTGTCATTCTGAGGGGGAAACTGCTTTTTATACTAGAGGAGCTTGAGACCATCACATGGTCTATTATTTGAATATAGTGAGCATGCACAACCACAGTTCTGAGAATGTTAGAAGCCATCTTGAAGAACCTTATTTACAAGGCAACAACCTTTTGATCACACGTATGGGGAGTAGTTGTTTGTAAACAAACAGTTTTATCTCCCAGTGTGATTGGTGTCCCGCTGCTGCTGCAGCAGTAGCACTACTAGCAGGCAGAGGCAGATGGGCACCCCCCCCTTCAACCCTCCCCTCCCCCGGACTCGTCTTCATTTTTTTGTAATCACAGAACACGTGTGTTGCTGGAGGAAAGCTAGAATGGTTGTCAACCGAAAGTTTTTTTCTCTACTGACTCCCACTGAACAGCATAGGTGCTGTTCAATGAGAGTTTGCTACTGTCTTAACTATAGGGCCACGACTGTGGCCCTATAATAAAGAGTGCAGCCTTTAAATTTCCAATAAATGTGTGTGTCTTCTTCTGGGGTGCAGGGACAATGCTAGTTGACATAGTAGTACAATGTTCCTTAATAGTTCTAGAAACATCCTTTCTTCTTACTAGAACAGAGAAGGGGAACCTTTTCTTTCCCACAGACCACTTTGAAAATTAGTTAAAGTTCCACAGGCTGGATAAAATTAAGGTGATGGCACTTACAGAGCGTGCTCAGTATGGGGAAAAAAACAGGAGGGTATAGGTAATAGATCCATGCCATGGGTCCATTCAGTATCCTGAATGCATAATCTCAGCTCCATTCCCTTTCCTTGGGCTCACTCTTCACATCTGAGGGTAAGGATGACCTAGTGCCTAGGCCAAATACAGGAACCAGAAAAGGGCCAAACAAACACTCATCGGCCCAGTTTGGTCAGTGGATTGGAGATTCTCCATCCCTGAACTAAAATGTTAATAATCTCATCTGAAAGTCTTGACGAAGTGCCCACAAATCTGTATCTGAAAATAAAAAACTTTATTTCAAAATGACTGAAATACACAAACATTTTAAAACCACACACATGCAAGCACAAACACGGCATTTCTTTCATACTTCTGATTTACTATAGAATTAAAACAAAGTCCTAGTACACTTTTTTGTCTCAGTAGCAAATTTAAAAAACATAACATAATATACCGTACTGTAGCTTTGAACAATTAATGAACATTCATAATCAAGATCAAAGGTAGATTATAAACAGGACAATCCATGCTGCTTCAACATGGATAATACCCACTTAAAGCCACTGTCAATCAGTAATCCTTGGGTAATCCCTAAATTCTAATTTCAACAACAAATTAAAAAATGCCAAATTATGGCCGTTCTTACACGGATGGGGGGTGAGTGTGCTTGTGCGGTGGGTGGAGATGGGTGCATATCCCTTTACATGGACACCCACCCACCACCACCCACGGGGCCTCCTCCAGTTTTCCGGATGGCCCTGTGGGTGAAGGTGGGCGTGCGCCAGGAGCACGCACACACAAACACCTACTGCCCGTGGTGTTTACATAGGCACACACCCAGTGCACATCCATCACTCCACCCACCACCGGTCCGTTTGCACAGTCACACACACACACACACGCATATGTATATATCCATCCATCCTTCTTCCCCTAAAATGTAATCACAGTAAGTTTCTACCCTTATATTTGACATACACCATGATTCACCACTCTTGCCTGATACAACCAAAATCCACATTATATCATAAACATAAACTTGGTATGCTCATTATTTCAATGAGAGTGACTATATGAATAGCTAACTTCCAAGTATCATCTTAATCCAGTTAGTGATAAAAGTCCAAGATATCCCCAAGGAACACACAGCTGTGATAAGCCTGACCTGCCACTGGATGTCATTGCTACTGCATAAATGTAGGTGAAAGAACATTAACTGTATCTGGCTGGAAATTCTCAGTAAAGAAGTTCAGAAAAGACTATAGGAGCTAAAAATAAATGCTTTAGAGAATTCACTGTTTTATGGGAGAGTATCAAATTGAATGCTGCCATGTCTTGAGGGTGTCAAGCCACCAGAAGTCCAGCCATTTCACACAAAAAATATTAATACACATTTGTATGAAATGGCACTAACATTTTTTTAAAAATCAACACCACAACCACCACCTGCTACTTTAATACATCCCTATCATTATCTCCCAAGAAGTCTATGATTACATGATGTATAGAAGGAAATGTTAGATCAAGGCATTACCACCACCACCACCACGCTTTGAAAATTAGAACTGTTGACTGTGGAGGCCATATACAATATTAACTTTATTCAGCTAAGCAGCTGGGAAGTGACAATTAAGTCTTAAACGGCCCACACTCCCCACAATGTGGCCTGGACACAATGCTCATATGCTCATGCCCAGCTGTTGAGCAAAGAATGGTACTCTGTATTCATACCTGGAGTTTGTACTGAGGACATGAAGACATTCCTGCTCTTTGTAAAATCAGCAGGGATTAGTACCCCTGACACAGTCTTTTGGGGATATCACCCAAGGTTCCGTAGACCCTACCTTGCCAACCTGAAAAAGGCTGCCACCCCAAACCCTGTTTAAATAATCTTAGGTATTCTTAGGCCTTAACAAAACCCAGGCAGATTAGACTGACAACAGCAACTGTTTCTTAATTTGTTTATTGGAAGAAAATTAGTTTCTTTGGATTCTGAACAAAGTTTAAACACTGGTCAGAACTATGGTAGAGAGAAACTGATTGGGGTGCTAACATGTTTTGAAACAGTACTTAATATTGTACTAGTGTTAACAATTGTTACTTAAAAACAACAAACAGGCAAGAGAAAGAAGAGATAAATTGACCATACTGAAAGGATGGTTTGGTATTTGTAGCACCAACAGAATGCACGGAGGGGATCATGCATGTTTGAAGTGCAAATTACGTGACTTATCTATTACTTTTTCTGTGGATTCCTTTAAAAGGCTAATTCTCCCTCTTCTAGAGTTAAAACAAACTGGGGTGTTGTTGAGTGGACTACTACTTCATTCCACTTTGCTTTAAAAGTCTTTAGTGATTCAAAGACCTTTGAGGATAGGAACCAAATTCCTGGTCACAATCAACAGTTTGTAAATAGCATGGTCCCCCCTCCCCCCTTAAAGAAAGAGCAGGCTACAAATGCTACCCCGATGACTGGATAAGAGATGGAGCATGATACCGGATAGTACAAACAAATTTATACGGATAAAACACAATCAGTCCCAGAGACGCAATAAATTGGGATGCTAACATGGTGGTGGGGCAGATTTCTCTCTCCCTAAGACTTCCACCCCCCATGACTTTAAAACAAAACAAAACAACAAAACCCTGAATGTTAGAATTTCTCAATATGATAATTTCCTTGTTGCTTTCCACTACATCTAGTATTCAGTTTCACTCATAGCTGATTCAGTAATCTTGAAAAAAAACTTGTGAGACAAATTATATTTCTTTAGGCACTAGCTTTCACAAATGAACCCAAGACAGATGAGATTGACAAGGCAACTGTTTCTTAATCTGTTTCATGGACGAGAGTTAGCTTCTCTGTATTCTGAAGAAAATTAACACTCTCTGTCTTGCAAATATTATTCTCAAAGGAGCAGAGAAAGATTTTCATACAAGTACAGTACGAAGACCTGAATGAAGTACAGTAGAGCTGAATGGTTTACATTATTGTTTCCTCCTTCATGAACAGTGGAAAGTAGGGGTGGGACACCGGGGAGAATACTGGATACCGGATGTACCGGTATCGGATCTCCCTGGTACCGGATTTACCAGTATCGGCATACTGGATTTTTAACATTGGCCATGGTACCGGATTTTTTACATTGCGGCTATTGACTTCAATGGCCGCAATGTACAAAATCTGGTACCATGGCCAATGTTAAAAATCCGGTATGCTGGTGACAGGATTAAGTCGATACACCCAAATACCGGCAATATCGGATCTCGGGAGAACCAGAATTCCCACCCCTAGTGGAAAGATTTCAGTGCCACCTTATTTGGGTTGGGTTCCTTTTGTGGAGAGTTACATGGAGCGTTATGGTATCTTATAGAAACAATTTACAGATTTATAGTAACAAAAACTATTTACAGAAACAATTTACAGATTTATAGGTTGAGAAGTAGACAGAAGGCCACTGACAGCATATGCTTTCCCAAATAACTACCGTAACCTCTTACCTCTTCAACCACTCCTTCAATGTGTCTCTTGTTCTCCCTCTGCAACCCTTCCCCTCTCAGTAGGAATTCCCCAAAGCTCAATCCTTGGCTTGCTTATCTTTTCTCTTTACACTCTGTCCCTGGGCAAACTCATTAAATCTCATGCTTTCGGTATCACCTGTGTGTGGATGTCACTTAACTCTTTCCACTCCCTCTCCCTCTCCAACCTCTATCATCTCCTGTGCTTGAAAGTAAGGAGGAGACTGCAATAATCAAGAAGAGGGATAACTAGAGCATGGACTAGCTGCCCCTCTAATATCTCTAACTGTTCCCCTAATATGTCTGCCTGGCTGTCTTGCCACCAAATCAAACTTCATATGTCCGAGACTGAACTCCTCATCTTTCCTCCACAACCTTCCTCTCTCCCCTCCTAAATTAAACCTCAGATCTAATCTGTCGCCAAGTCCTGTCATCTCTCCCTGGACAATATTGTTAAGATCTGTCCCTTCCTTAGTGTTTCCACTGCCAAAACATCTAGGCCATGTTCTACTTCTCTCTCATCTTGACTACTGCAATCGCCTTACTTTCTTGGGGCCGTCAGAGCTACCTCTGCCCATCCCAGCTGGTTAAAGCCAGCCAAGAGACGCTGGGGCCGTTACTGGCGGGGTTGGTCAATGCTTCCCTTCAGGAGGGCAGAGTGCCAGGCTGACTGAAGGAGGAAGTGGTGCGGCCTCTCCTCAGGAAACCATCACTTGACACTGATTCCCTCCCCAGCTATCGGCCAGTCTCCAACCTTCTCTGTTTAGGTTATTGAACAGGTTGTGGCTCGGCAGATGCAGAAGCATCTGGACCGCATCAGTTTCCTAGATCCCTTGCAGTCCAGCTTTCGTCCAGGCTATGGTACGTAGACTGCACTTGTGGCCTTGGTTGAGAACCTCTGCCGTGATTGATGGGGTTCACCCTCCACTGGTCCCTCAGGTTGGTAGTCTGGGGGTGCGCCTCAATTCCCAGCTCTGCCTCTATGTCCAGGTGGAGGTTATGGCGAGGAGCACATTTTGACAGTTACAACTGGCATGGCGGCTTTAGCTGTGTCTCCGACTCCAACCTGCCACTATCATCCATGCTTTCATCAGCTCAAGACTGGACTATGTAATGCACTCTACGTGGGGCTATCTATGGTGAAGGTTTGGAGGCTACAGCTGATGCAAAACATTGTAGTTCGTCTTCTCATGGGGACAGGTCGCCATGAGCACAATACACCAGTACTCCGTTCTTTGTACTGCTTGCCTATAGTCTTCCAGGTCAGATTCAAAGCATTGGTGCTTACCTTTAAAGGCCTATACAGCCTTGGCCCTACCTATCTGTGGGACTGCCTCACTCCCCAAGCTCTGGATTAACCCCTGCGGTCAACTGGGAGTGCGCTTCTCAAGTCCTCCAGGTATCTCGGGAGGCAAATATGGAGAGGGCATTCTCAGTGGCCACACCAAGGCTGTGGAACTCTTTTCCGGTAGAGACTCATGTGGCCTTGGACCTCTCCTCCTTTCGACGACAACGGAAGACTTGGCTGTTCTGCCAGGCTTTTGGTGAGGGAGATGGGTAAGAGGTGGCTGGTGAGGGTTAGGGAGGAGGGTTTTTCTTTCTGTTTTTTGTCACCCCATTATGTGGATTTTATATTTATATGATATTTTATTATATTTGTATTATTGGGGTGCAGGATATAATTGTGTAAAAATTTTTTAAAAAATGAGTAACTCACGGGGGGAGTGATTTTCAGAAGCCATATAGAAGCCTTGCCCAGTCCCCACATTTGTGCCCCCTCCCCCCATTATCTACAGTTTACCAGTCACCTATGTTTTCAAGTCCATTCATGGCCTTGCCCTCTCTCTCTCATTTATTTATTTAGGAATATTTTTATCCCACACCCTCCTCCAAAATAGCAGCTCAGGGCAGCGTACAACACTCATTTCCCATCACACTCACATCTGGGAGCTCCACTCCACCTCTGCTACCACAATTGTCTGCTCATGATTCCCTTGCTCCTTGAAACATATTCACCCATTTTTCCTTGCTGCCCCACATGCCTGGAACTCTCTTCCTAAATACATTCATTCTGCTCCCTCCCTTCAAATCCCTCTGAAAACCTACTTTGTCTGTAAGGCTTTTTCTAGCTCCTCATCCCCTTAGTCTCTACCCTGATTTTTTTTAGGTTCTCCTCCTCCATAACTAAGCTAAGCACCTGCAACTTTGCAACTTGTTAGATATATCCCTACCTCTCTCTCTGTTTCCCCTCCATTGTTCGTCTTAGACTGTAAGCATGGATGTTTCTATAATAGTTGTTTGTAAAGTGCCCTGTTCATTGCTGATGCATTGATATACCTTAAAATAAAATAACAACAAATAAAACCTCCCAAAGTCTAGAAGTACAATCTCAAGAGCTGCTTTTCTTTCTACGGTTTTCTTCCCAGAAGTCGAGCACTGCAGGGTTCCATAAAAACTCCCTGAAGTCTTCCCCCTCTTCTCCTGCAAGAGTTTTCAGTTTGCAGTCTTCCCTGCCAATTGAAAGCTCATTTCTGCTCTAACTCTCCCCAAACTATTTCTTCTGCTTCCGCCAAACCTCCCATTTGTCTCTATCCAGCTGCTTAAGAGAAAATTTCATGGCCTTGTTTGCCTCCACTCCACATGCAGACAATGGTATTACATTCCAAAGAGGATTAGGCACCAGAGCTCAGCATCCAAGAACACAACCTTGGATATTAACGTATGTGATGACAGAGCGCCACTGTCAAAAGCTGATCTGGACCAGGAAGCCACTTGCTTCCTGGTCAGGATCGGGTACAGCCGCAGAACAAATGTTCATGCAGCCGGGCCGGAGGGTCGGGGTTTGTAAGGAACTGCACGAATGATGGTGGTCAATGATGGCCGCCATGGCCGCCTGTCATGGGGGCCAATCCAGACGGGGCCAGGAACTACGACTGTCACCCATAAGCTGTATCCCATTTGAGCAGGATGTTTCCCAGGCATGTTGGCAGATAGCCTGTGTTGCGACTCTGGAGGTCTCTGGGGTCACAGCTTGGACTCGCTGTCAACATACCGAGGGAAACTCCTGGCCAAACATCCGAATGGCCCGTTACAAATGTGACAGTGGCCCATAGGCCAAAGAGGGCCCAAGCAGGCCACCATCACATTTGTTAACAACTAATATAAACAGAATGTTGAAGACATGGGTTAGCAATGTACTTGGCAAATGAAAACTTGCAAAGGCTCTTTTAGACATGCTGCAGAAATCAATCAGGGCCTGAAACAATTTAACATAACAGTTCTTTAATTCTCAATTCTAGTCCCATCCTGTATTGTTCAAGGCAGATTATCATACAAGAAAATTGTCACCCTTTTCTGAATAGTCTAGATGAAGCAGAACTGCTGAATCTTTCAACACTGAATCTTTAACATATTTCCAGAATGAAGCTAGTTTACCTCAATGATTATGTTACAATCAGAGAGAGTGTACTTCTTTAGCTGTAGGAAGTCTTACATGGCTTGATGTCATATGGGCAGACTCCACTTTTGAACAAGAAGGAGAATTAGACTTATGGAAAGGCATGTATTTTATTTTATTTATTTTTATTTTGTCAGTAAAATTATTCTGAATATTAACTATTCGTTTGAAAGAAACGTTGTGAAGAACATTTTAAGAGAATGTGACCAAAAAAAAAAAAAATGCCTCCTAAAAACAAGATTGTGTTTCCATGAAGTCTTGGATTTTTTATTATTTTTTTAAGGGGGTTGGACTAGATGACCTCTGAGATCCCATCCAACTCTATGATTCTATGAGATGCTGGGAAGCCCCTGATGGAGACAAACTAGGTAGCTGACAACAAAGAAATGGAATGTTACCTATAACAAGGGAGTTATTGGCTGTTCAAGCACTTCTTGCATTTCCAGAAACATGATAATAGTGTCAATTTAAGATTTAAATTGATCTTAAGTCGAAGGAGTTCAGAGTTAATACTATTTTTTACTACAACTTATGATAGTGAATAATCAGGAGACCTTGTGCATTTTTTAATTTGTACTTTTGGTTTAACAAACCACAGAACTTAACTAATTTGCTTTGGATATAGGTCATGGCAAAGTTATTTGAACGTGGATTTAGACTGTGCTTGGCAACAATCCACCATCAAGTAGTAGGATTAGCAGGAACTGCAGCACATCCATTTGTCATCATGAATTCCTAGAGAGCTTTGTTAATTAAGCTCTAATTATCAATGAAACTACCCCAAATGGAAATACAAAATCTAAGAGTTCATCCTATTAAAGGTCACAGTGCTTATGATAAGTATTGCATTACATTAGCACGCATTGAATACCAGCTCTTATGGTGAAAACAAATGAGATGTTAGCCCACATTGCCCCGCAACAGATGTGTGTCCACCTGGTCATTTATTAGGTGGCCACCCAACGTTAGCCCGCACCCGCCACGAGGCCACTACCCACCCGTCACACAAGGATTCTTCCAGGAGATTGCAGGCCCATCACAAGGGCAAATCCGGGCTAATAAACACCCACGTCTCCGCGTCTCATCAATTAAGTTCGCCTGCAGCACCATTCTTCTCCAGGTCACCCAGCACCATAGAGTCATGCCTAGAGCACCTGGCCAGCTAACAGGTGGGCTGGGGAGAGGTGGAAGAACCAGTTCACCTGGCCAGTTGATAGGAAGAGAGGGGAGAGCACTAGTGTGCCTGGCCAACTGACAGGAGAGCTGGTGAGAGGGAACAGTAAGGCAGGGGGTGCAGGAAACGGGGTGCTACCAATCTTCCCATGCCCACCATCCACCGCTGGCAGCCTACAGTGTTCGAGGAGCAACCGCTTCCTCGACCTCTCCCTGCTTTCTTTGGTGCCACTCAGTGAAGGCTGCCACAAGCACATGAAATATGTGCAGGGAGGTGCCTGTTTATTAGGTTGGGCATGCTAAATCTGTGAGTTGCAGGTGTGTGATGGCTGCACAGACTGAACATGGGCTCCAGAGGGCTAACTTCCCATCTGTTTTCACCCATAGTCCCCATATTGAGAACTTTCCTTGAATTCGTCCGTCTCTGCTATAACTAGCGTCCTAGATATTTACAATCAACAACTGTAACAGCGAAGCCTATGACATCAAGACAAGCAGCTGTCTTTAGAATTCTGCTGTAAAAATATCTGTGATCATTTTAACTCATTCAGAACAAAATACTAAGCTCATTTCTAGAACTATTTTTTTCCGCAGCCACAAAATATAAGAAATCAGCAGCAAGTGGAAGATGTTTATTTTTTTCATTTTAAAAGTCTTCCTTTGAAGCAGTTAAAAGTGGTACCCCAAGTTTCACATTGTTCTAATGATTTGGTAGACACTTCACATGCTATATTTTGATTTAAAATTAGATAGATAGATCATTATCATATATTATATTATTTATACATACTTGGCATAGTCGAAAAGTCGGCTGTCCCAAAGAGAATGTGTTCCTCTAGGACCAGAGTGGAAAAAACAGGAATCAGTGCCATCAAATTTATTGAGACCATCCTCAGAATTCTTCGATGCATGACTGTGCACAACATCCAATAGAACGGTAATTTCCATTGAGTGGGCGATGTCAATCAATTCCTTCAGATCGTCTGGGGTTCCATAACGGCTACAGGAATGAACAATACTGTACATGAAGACGAGTATCCCATTTTAAAAAAAGGAAGGCTGAACAGAATTTAGGCAGGAAGCTAAATATTTACATTGCTTGTACTACAGAGCACAAATAGATTATTAAAGACTTTCTTATATTGTGAATTACTGATTTGCAGATAATCATAATTAAAAAGAATGCCAATTTTCTATTTTTTACCCTTCGGTAATTGCAGAAGAAAAAAATGTTCACTTGTTAAAGCAGATTTTTAAAAGAGATTTTGTAAGCAGCTTAAGACCATTCATATTTCTACATTTTACATTTAGTATTTGAGATATATAAATTAACAGCTGAATTCAATAATCAATTATGTGCAGTATTACGTATTGTAAAACTAATAAACGAAAAGAAACACAATTGAGACAATTTCCCTCCTGCTTCAAACTGTTATTCTATATATCGACTTGATGCATTTAGCAGTATAGTTCATTTTAAAGTAGTTTTTTTTTTAAAAAAAAATAAAAAATCAGCAGCTCTCTCCCAATAGTACAATGTACAGATTCCTGAAGTAATTAAAAGTAATAAAGCTCCCTATCTGACAAAGCTGCCTGTCACTGTAGAGTTCTTCAGGTACAAAAAACGATGTTCAAGTTCACCACAACTTATCTTTATCCATTGCCTACTGCACAATCTAGATGGAACTCAAATCCATCTAGAGGCTGTTATGGGAGATTAACTGGATTCCTATTCAGCTTGTAGAGAGTAACTTCATTACAAGCTTACCCTTTCTGAAAAATAAAGTGTTTGAATAAAAATTCACTAGAAACAAGAACCTAAAAGATGCTTTTATTTATCACAACAAGAACCCATGTTCATAATGTATTTGTTTTTGCACAACTCGTGGCCCATGGATAAGAGACTGAACCTGGGATCAAAGTGCCTTACCAATTAAAATCACTCATGATCTTTCCATTTATACACTACAGTATATTAAATGTTTTTACAGAAACAATTGATAATTACAGAAATTATACAACAACAATCCCAAAATAATACAACAAGCCCAGCTTTATTAGGAGAAAAAAGTTCTATATGAAGAAAATCTGGCGGGAATGACCAAATCCTTGTTCTCTACTACAATGTGCCATTTGACTAAGGGCATTTTCACACAAGACACTCTCCACCCACTACTCACCCACCACCCACCCACTATACATGTGGCAGGGCTTCAGTGTTGTCCTTTGGGTGCCCTGTAACATGTATAGTGGGTGGAGCGTGTCTTGTGTGAAAATGCCCTAAGTATAGCAATAGAATGCCAGTACCCAACAGAAAATAAAAATAAAAAAATAAAATGAAAAGCATTCATAATATAATAAACATACCTTGATGCTGCAAAGAAGCTTGTGATTTGATAACCAAAACTGGCATAGTAGGCATGTTCCATGATAGCCATCAACTGAATACAGTTGTATCCTGTTTTAAAATTAAGGGTCAGGCAGGTTAGTAAGGGAGAGAAACAACATTACATGTCTAAATGATTATTTGTTAAGAATACTTATATTCCAAAAATAATCTAAATTACATAATTTCCCTTTGAGTAGCTAACTCTAGGACTTCAATTTAACAATAATTAACCAACGATTCAGTCTTTTAAAAAATGCTCTCTAACATTTTAGATACATGACCTTCCCATCAAAACTGGAAAGGGGGGAAGGTCAATTTCTCAAGTGATCTAGATATGACAAAGTATACTGAATATTTCAGCTTTAACAAGCAATAAATGGTATGTAAATATAATCTTAATTTGACTTTAGAATATTAACTATGCCAATCTGCATGTCCTGAACTTCAGCTGCACTTTTGATATTTACAGTGTTGATCATGAAAGGAAAATAAGGGTAACTGATTACACGTAACTTTTTCTTAAGGTTTCAAACACATTTCATTTCTATCTTTAATCATTACATATTTTTTTCCAAATTCTTTTCCCTCAAGGAATCTCGCAGAAGGGAAGAAGAAGAAGAACAAACATTAAAGCCGTGTGATTCTGCTTTGAGCTTACTGAAAGCAGATAAAAACCAAGGAACAACTTTTCTTTGTCCCTTATCCAGCCCAAACTGTTTTCTCTGATATTCATTGAAGGAAATCTAAAGGGAAAATAGCATTTTAATGATGAAACCACAGCACTTAAAAACAAATATTTTACTAAGCTAACATTAATGTCAGCAAATAAATGCCCCATCAGTCAGCAAGTGAGGACTCTAAGCAAAGGATAACCTTCAGGTCTATCTGAAAGTCTGTGCAGACCACAGCTTCACTCTACTGTTAGTTTTAAATAAAATCTGCAGCATATTATTTAGCCTATCTTTCAGCATACATTTGCTGCTGCTTACTTAAACTGAGCTGTGTTGTCATCATTTTACTTTTGCCCTGGAAGTCAAATAAGAGTTAATTGCAGACATCAGCTCAACAATTTGTGGTTTATAACAATTTTAATATTCTAGGAACACTGTAGTTAATGTAACTTACAGCATCCTTGTAAATAAATATGATCAAATTAATCTCAATTCTACTTGTCTGTTTATCTTACTGTTTTTAATGCAAATATTTCTCTACACCATTAATATTTTATCTTTTTAAATATTCACATGAAGAATTAGGCTTGTATTAGCATCAAAGACACTTTGAGGCTGCACAGAAAAAGTACCCCTTTTGAGAATATATTTTATTTTTTTAATAATCTTTATCAAGTTAAATAGGTATGGCTACAAGAGTTATACAATCTTTGTACGCACAGTATTAATCATTTGATGAATTCCTGAACATTTATTCTATTTACATCACAAAATGGGCAATTTCTTACCTGTGAATCTTACTTCTCCTCACTCGCAGAACAGATTGTCTTTACTGATAGGATGTGTTCCTCCTTCCATTGGATAGGCAGAATCAACTTGATTGACAACCTCACTCCGTGGGAGGGGCACAGCCCACCAGAGACTCCCAGGATGAGACTGCCAAAGCCACTAGGAACTGTATAATAAAACTGAACCAATTTTAAACTGTTAACACTGAACCAGAATAGGTATAAACTGCCCCAAAGGGTGCTATACAGAGGTTGTATGGGAAGGCAGAACTGAGTAAGAAAAACAGAAAATCAAGAAAGGGAGAGCTAACCCGCTCCATCACTTACCGGTGCCTGGAATCCTGCAGAGGGAAGAATGAAGACTATCTGTCCTGAAAGTGAGAAGGAAAATTCACAGGTAAGAAATTTCCTGTTCTCCCTCCCTCGCAGAACAGATAGTATAGGGACGTCCCAAAGCAGTGACTCTCCCGGAGGGCAGATTCCCACCAGTAACAAAAAAAACCAAACCCTCTGAGGAGGCCAGGCAAACTAGTTCAACAGTACTCTCTGAAGGACTCAATGTCCAAAAGCTGCATCCGCTGAGGCCATGGATACTTTTGCTTATAGCGTCAGGCAAAAGCATATACCGACACCCAAGTGGCAGCCCTACAAATCTCCTCTAAGGAAGCTCGATGTAGCAAAGCTGTATTTGTGGCCGTGCCTCTGATGGAGTATGTCACAATCTCCGGAGGAACAGGGACCCCTGGACCCCTATACACGTTTTTAATGCAGACTTTCAGCCAGCTGGACAGAGTTACTTTGCTTGCCTTCTTGCCTTTGTTTCTGTGACCAAAGTTCGCAAAGAGGGTTGAATCTGATCTAATTGGGCATGTTCTGGTCAAATAAATCTTGAGAGCCCTTCTCATGTCCAGCTTGTGCCACAACTACTCTTTGGGTATCTCTGGGGTGTTGGAGCTTTGGGCAAAAAGAAGATAGCACCAACTCTTGTTCTCGATGAAAAGTCAAATTTGCTTTAAGGTGAAAAGGCAGATCCAGGCTTAGGATCAGCTTATCTGAGTGAAAAATGCACAACTCTGGATCTATTGAGAGGGCTCCCAGCTTAGAGACCCTGCTCACCGATGTGACTGCCTCTAGAAATATGGTTTTGATGGACACTGAAAAGAAACAGACGGTATCCAAAGGTTTGAACAAAGGCTTGGTAAGAGCCAAGAGGACCACATTGAACCTCCACGTTGGAAATCTCTGTTGTATTGGTCGAGAGAGGCCTTCCGCCGCCTTAATGAATCTTCTGACTAGTGGATGCACCGAAATAGGAGGCTGACCTGCACAGCTAATGATACTGGACAAGGTGAATAGTTATCTTTTGATTGTGTTTGCCTTCAGTCCCATATTCAACCCCTCCTGGAGAAATAAGAGGACTTCAAGCTGGCAGGCCTCCACGGGTGCAGTTTGATGATGAGAGCACCATTTTGAAGACTTATCCCATGTTCATCCGTACACCTTATTGGTAGATCTCTTCTGGGGGATAATAGAGTATTGAGCAGTTTTCCCAAATACCCCGGTCAGGCTAATTTTCTCCTCTCAGCATCCAGACCGTGGAGTGCCAGCTTTTCAACATTTGGGTGGAGCAGACGACCTTGCGACAACAGGTTCTTCAATGGTGGGAGCTGAAATGGATCCGACACTGCCAGGTTCAGGACGTCTGAGAACCGAATCACTTAGGCCTGCTGCTGTCTGATTTGTTGAAGTACTCGGAGGATGATAGTTACAGGGGGAAATGTATAAAGCCCCTTTAGCCAGGTTATGGAGAGTGCATCCAGGCCTGCTGCTTTCAGGTCCCTTCTTCCTGACATGAAGATGGGTACCTAGGCATTGTTCAGCGACACAAAGAGGTCTATCACAGGTGTGCCAAACCTCTCCTGGATGAGACTGAATGCCCTCGGGGAGAGGGACCATTCCCCCGGATCTGCTTCCTGTCAACTCGGTCAATCTGCCAATGTGTTGAGCTTCCCTGCAATGTGAATCACTTATTGATTCCAGGTGCTGTTCAGCCCACAGAACAAGAGTGACGCTTCTTCTTGTAGGGATTTTGACAGAGAGCTGCTCTGGTGGTTGATAAATGCCATGACACTGGTGCTGTCTGTTCGGATCAGCATTTGGGCACTGGCAAGTTGACTGGTGAAGTGCAGAAGAGCGAGATGGACTACTCTCCGCTCCAATCTGTTGGTGTGCCAGAGCTTTTCTCATTTCGACCACCTGCCTCTATCCATTCTGAATAAGCCGTGGGCTCCCCAGCCCTAATTGATTGTGTCCGTTGTCAGAATGATTTGGTCTGGGTCTCTCAGTGCTAGTCGTTCTTCCAGGTGGTGAGGACCTTGATGGAGCTGTGTGTTTGTTGTGCTATCTCCTCCTGGTAGCGGCAAAGTAGTGCTTGTAGAGGTCTCAGATGTAACCTGGCTCACACCACAGTTTATATGCAGGAGACCATACCACCCAGGACCTTGCTAAGAAATATGAGGTCCAATCTTTCCTCCCTCTGTAGACGGGCTAAGAGACAATATTTTGAGTTTTCTTTCTTCTGAGAGGAACTCCTAGATGGAGGATGATCGTTGACTGAATCAAGCAGCTCTTCTCTCCGTTCACCAAAAATCCATGGCTTTCCAGGCATTCCACAATCAGTTGTAAGTATCTCAGACCCTGTGCCTGGGACAGGAATCTCTCTAGTAGATCATCTAAACAGACAGACGTGGATTCCCCTTGTCCTCGGATGCTCCAGCACCTTCGTAAACACTCCTGGTGATAATGGAGAGTTCGAAGGGGAGTGTTGGTTGCCGACTGCAAATCTCAGGATTCTCCTATGGGAAGGCTGGATGGGAATGTGGAGGAAGGCCTCCCAGAGGTCTATTGTGGCTAAGAAGTCTCCCAGATGAAGGGCCGCTGTGATGGAGCTCAGGCTTTCCATATGAAACTTCTGATACCTGACCTGTTTGTTGAGTGGTTTGAGGTCTAGTATTGCCCATACATCTCCATTTTCTTTGGCACCATGAAGAAAACCGAGTACATGCCAAAAAGCCTCTGATGGGGCAGTACCATCACTATGCCCCGAATATCTAGAAGATGATGAATTGCTTTTAGGGTCTTGCCAGCCTTTATTGGGTCCTTTGACAACGGAGATGGTAGAAAACGTTGCCTGGGACGTGAACTCGATGGCATAGCCCCTGGACATTGTCTATTTCACCCATTGATCTGCAGATGTGGTTTCCCACTGCTCTGCTAAGAGCTGGAGCCTCCCACCGATGATGGTAGATGTAGCTGGGGGAGACAGCCTTCAGTCACACTGGGGACTTGGGCTGCTTTGAGCTTGAGGACTGGGGTTTCTTGAAGGGTTGCTGGTCTCCACCTTTACACTGTTGATGTTACCTGGATCTGCTTGGGCGTGAGCCTCTCTTCCAGTTGCCTCCATGGTTGCAAGAGGCAGCTCTGAAACGAAAGGAGCTCTTGTATTGACCCCTGGAAGGGTTCGGCAGTAAGGCCTTTTTCTTTTCTGGTTTGGTGGTACGCACACTGTCCATGGCCTCGCTGAACAGCTTCCTGCCCTGGAATCAAACCCTGGTCAGGACTGATTTGGAAGGGAGGTCTACCACCCATGGGCGAAGCAAAATCAAGAGATGAGCTACCACGTTGGTTGCCATTGTCCTGGCATTTAACTGGATTGCATTCAGGGTTGCATCTGCCAAGTAAGCAGCGGATAGGGACAGCTTCTTTCAGCTATTTTTGAGGTCTTTTTCTTCACCTTGAGGGCTATGTCTCTGGTCCATATACAGGCTGTTCTACTAAAACTAGAGGCAGAGACTGTCTCTTTCAGGGCTAGGGCAAATGCCTCATAGTTCTTCCTTAGGGCTATTTCCACTTTCCTATCGAGTGGGTCTTTAGGGAATCCCTCCCTTTCTACCGGGAGGGTCACCGACTTGGCCAAATCTGCAGCCCCTGCGTGTACTTTGGGAAAGACCACAAACTTAACTGGCTGCTCCCACTCCCACTTAATCGTGTCTATATAGAACTTTGCTAGGGAATTTTGAAAGTGGGTAGAGCCCCCCTGGAAAAAGCCCTCTTATTCTCTGTAGAAGCAGTCTGGGTTTCAGCCTGGGAGGTGGGGGTGGGAGATAGATAGTCCACTCTGCTGCGTTTGCTGATTAACCAGCTTCAAAAGTCTTCTCCCCTCCTGGCTCCTCCCCTCTGTCCCCTGATTCTGTCTTAAAATTTGAAAGTTCTCCATCTTCTTTCTCAGGAAGGGCTACCGATGGAGAGCAGGAGCAGGGTTTGGTAGTCCTATCCTTGGAGCCCTGAGGGTGTGTGTGTGTCCTCTTACTCTTTTATTCCTCCTGTGCCTCTTGTGATGTGAGGCTTTGGATTCCTTCCTTCTTTTCCTACCCTTATGGTGGGAGCACGAAGAGGAGGAGGTAGAGGATGAGGGGGATGAGAAGGAAGAGGGGGATCTTGAGGAACTGGAGGATTGAGAGGAAAAACTCTCCCACTAAATTTCACTAGTGCCCAGATCTACCTTTGGGCTCTCTGACTTACTGTCTCTCCTCCTTTCACTCCCATGAGAGGAAGAGAGCCTTCTACAATTGGGGTCCTCTCCCTGGAGGACCGGGGGCCTGAGGGAGATTTATCCCATTAGGGATTCAAAAAGGTGGGGAGAAGCCACCACCCATTGTCCTAGCCAAAGGAGGACAGCCTCAGGGCGTCCTCAGGGTGTCGGGGTCTTTTTAGGGAAGATTAATGAGCAGGTGGTGGCTCGGCAGCTACAGGAGCATCTGGACCACTTCAGTTTTCTAGATCCCTCAGAGTCCGGCTTTTGTCCGGTTTGCGGCACCAAGACTGTGCTTGAGGCCTTGGTTGACAATCTCTGCCACAAAATGGATCAGGGTCTATTGATCCTGTTGATTTTCTTAGATCTGTTGACTGCATTTGATACTGCTGAACATGAGATGTTGGTAACTTGCCTGCGGAACCGAGCCAGGGTGGGCGGGTCTGTTCTTGAATGGTTCCACTCTCTCCTGGCCGGGAGAACTCAACGAGTGGTGCTGGGATATTGTTCTTCCACCTGTGAACTCTCATGTGGAGTCCCGCAGGGTTTCATTCTGTCCCCTTTCCTGTTCAACGTGTATATACAGCTTTTGGGTGAGATCGTGAGAGGGTTTGATGTTTGGGGTCATCAATATGCTGATGACACCCACCTCTACCTCTCTTTTTCATTAGACCCAGACCCGGCAATCTCGGTGCTTACTAGGTGTCTCGTGGGTGCGGGGGACTGGATGAGTGCGAGTCGCCTGAAGCTGAATTCAGACAAGGTGGAGGTGATACTGGTGGGAAGGGTGGTGGGGTTGGCATCCCCCATCATTGATGGGGTTTACCCTCCATTGGTCCCTCAGATTGGTAATCTAGGGGTGGTCCTCAATTCCCAGCTCTACCTGGATGTCCAGGTGGGAGGCTATGCCAAGGAGCATGTTTCACCAGTTACATCTGGTACAGCAGCTTCAGATGTATATCTCAGACTCCAACCTGGCCACTATCATCCATGCTTTCATCAGCTCAAGATTAGGTAATGCACTATACATGGGGCTACCCATGGTGACGTTTCAGAGGCTGCAGCTGGTGCAGAATGTGGCGGTTCATCTCCTCACGGGGACGGGTCGCTGAGAGCACATTACACCAGGGCTCCGTTCATTGCACTGCCTGCCTATAGTCTTCCGGGCCCAGTTCAATGTGTTGGTGCTTACCTATAAAGCTCTATGCGGCCTGGGCCCTACCTATTACGGGACTGGTTGGAGCCGCTTCTGTTGAGGGGGAGGGGCAAGCCCACATCCCAGCAGGAAGGTTTCCCAACTCTTGCCACCGTGGATGAGCGCATGAAAGTAACAGCGGCTGCTGACATGCTGCTGTGCTACAAGGACTCTGCCGTAGCTCAAACTCCCTGAAATCCAAGATATCACAAAGGAGAAGTGGCTCTGAGTGAGGCAGCTCCCCCTCTATCTTGGGCCCAGTGTGCGGGGAGGGGGGGGCACAGGGGAAGGCCCCCCCGGTACCCTGCTAGCAGCTCTACCCAGCCCACAAGGAGGTGGGATGGCAGAGAGGAGCGGGTCCAAGAACAGAAAAATAAATAAAATAAATCAATAAGACCTAAAGGCTTATGCTCCTTGCGGGAGCCATGATCCTGCTTCCTACCCTCAGCAAGGCAAGAACAGAAATGGAGTCCGTGGTCGGCTATTCTTCTCCCCCTCCCCCCCCCCCCCCCCTACGAAGTGAGGCTATCGAACAAGTTGATCATGCCTATCCGATGGAAGGAGGGACACATTCCATCAGTAAAGACTATCTGTCCTACAAGGGAGGGAGAATAGTGTCAATTTATAATCCGCTCCTCCTCTCCTGAATTGGTTGTTAGAATTGCTTGCTTTTGATATCTCCATTTAAAACCATTAACCTCCCAGAAAGCAGGAGATTAGCTTACATTAAAAAGAGACTCTTAGGAGATGATAAGATCCTCAATGAACATAGGGAATATATTCCTTATTGTTAGTAGGTCTAAAAGGTAGTAGATAAATAAAAGTATTCAGTTGTTTGTATGCTTAAGCCTAGGTAGACAATAAGGTAGTTCCAAGACATCAAGCACTGAGCCAGCTTTAACTTTTTTTTCCTGCTCTCCTATGGGAAGTGGGGAATATCGCCAGCCGTCTTATCTTGCACTTTGAAAAATTAATGTTATATTTCTTCGTAGACTTTTGTTGATACATGTGACATAGTATGTGATGTTACTTTGTTTATTTGTATTTGTGTGTTCAGCCATGGCAAATGCTAGAGCCGTTTAATAAATGAATTGAAAAAAAGAGACTCACAAATTTAACACACATTAGACCAAGTTATCAGTTGTTTTCTTCTATTCCAGGTTACCCAAATATGAAACGTGCTAGCAATGACTTTCAGCTCAACTTTACCATGCTTTTACTGCATGCAAGAAACATAGAATACGAATGTAAGTACATAAAAAATGCCACACTGGGTCAGATCAAGGGTCCGTCAAGCCTAGTATCCTGTTTCCGACAGTGGTCGTTCTCAATCACTTCAGAGAATTTCCCATGAGGACATAAGGGAAGACATCCAGCCCCTGCCATTTATTCCCAGCTCCTAACAGTCAGAGGTTACATCCCCAAACTTACTTGGCCAATAGCCCTTTGTGGACCTAGCCTCCAAGAACTTATCCAATCCTTTTTTAAACCCAGCTATGCTACTAGTCTGGACTGCATCCAGTGGGGGGGGGGGAAAAAATTTTTTATTTGTTTTAAATCTGCTGCCAGTTAGTTTCATAGAGCGTTCCCTTGTTATAGTACTATTTAAGAGGATAAATAATCATCCTATATTTACTCATTCTATACCACTCATGATATTATAAACTTCTATCACATCTATCATGTTTATCAATATGCCCAATAATTCTGTTCTTCATAACCATCTCTACTATTTTGCCCAACACTGACATCTGGCACACGGTATGTAGTTTCCAGGATTCATTGCCTTTAGAGCCTTCTTTTAAAATAAAATAAAATAAAATAAAATATGGTGTTATGTTCACTACTCTCCAGTCCTCAGGGTACAGAACCAGATTTTTGCAACAGGTTACAAATTACCTATAGTAGTTCTGAAATTTCATATTTCAGTCACTTCAGAACGCTTGGGTTAATACCATTAGGGCCTGGTGATTTGTTACTATTTAATTTGTCAATTTGGTCTTCTAAGGTCATGTTGATTTGTAACAGTTTTTCGGATTAATCACCTACAAAGAACTGCTCTGGTGTGAGTACCTCCTGAACATTCTCTGCAGTGAAGACCAAAACAAAGAATTCATTTAGCTTGTGTGCAATGGTGTTGTTTTCCCCAAGTGTCTGTTTTACTTCCTGGTCATCTAATGGCCCAGCTGACTCCTTAACAGGCTTCCTGCTCCTGATGTACTTGGAACGGTTTGGGGGTTTGTTTTTTTAAAATGTTTTTGGCATCTTTAGCAAGCTGCCCTACAAATTTCCTCTTGGTCTGCCTTATTCACATTTTACTTCTAATTAGAGAACACTTAGTCTCTTTTTAGATTTTTTTATCTCACCCTATCCCTTAGGCTCAGGGTGGCTTACAATTCTTTAACTTATTAACTGTAACTTATTAACTACATTAACTAATTATAACTCAACTCTTAATCCTCACAACAACCCTGTGAGATAGGTTAGACTGAGAGATCTGTGATTGGCCCATGGTAACCCAGTCAGTTCATGGCTAAGGCAAGACTTGAACCAGGGGTCTCCCACTACCTTCTGGTCCAAATACAGGACTCTTAACCACTACACCACACTGGCTCTCTAATGGCGCTAATGGAATGAAAACCTGTCTTCACGTGAACCACTGTAGATTGTTTATAGTTGGTATGCAGGGTGAAAGGATGTTATGAATATCTACTGAGTTGCATCTAGTTTCACTCAGACTTTTATACAGATAGATATAGTTACCACAATTGTTTCCTATTATAAGTACAGTAAGCCATCAAATCAGTGTGTACCTTAAAAACTGCTTAAGTAATCTAGCACATGCCAATACTCAAAATTCTGGTTTATTAATAAGTTCTCTGAATTTAGTTGGCATAATTATCTCAAGAATACACAGGTTATTCTACAACTACATTAAAATATTACCATTCTGTTCTTAAGTAAAAATGTTTATGCAATACCGGTGTTATAATAGAACATACAATTTTAAAATGTCCTTCCTGGATTGGCTCCTGCAGTCACCTGGGGGTGCCTTCCTTGAGGTTCCCCGAGTCTTCCGGAGGGTCACAATGGAAAGGACGTTAGTGGCCACACCAAGGCTGTGAAAATCCCTCCTGAAGGAGGCCTGGTTGACCCCAGACCTTCCTTCTTTTTGCAGAAGTTGTAAGACCTAGCTGTTCCGCCAGGCATTTGGTAGGGAAGATGGGGAAGGGGTGGGGGGGGGGGGGTGAATGTGGGGTTTTTCATAACCTCCTGTTGTGAGTTGTTTTATCTACTTTTAATGTTTATTTACTGTGTTTGTAAGTTGCCCCTGAGCTGATGTTTCAGGAGGGGTGGAGTATTAAGGGTTTTTTGAAATAAATAAAAATAAAATAAAATATTTTCGATACAAAGCTTCTTTCTAAAATGCTCTATGGCTCCCAGATCTGGGGAGGGGATCCGCTGGCAGTGAAGATGCTAGAACCTATATGTTCTAGCATCTATATGTTCAAACAACTATGTAATAGCTGTTTGAGGAACATACTGGGTGTTCCACCATCAACGCAGTCAGCTATCTTAAATCTTGAATTAGGCAGAACGTCGCTGCTAGCCAGATTAGAGGCCAATGTATTTTCTTTTTGGATAAAAATCTGTGATTTACACCTTATACTTCTCTGCCTTGCCAGTGCCTGCAGGAAAAACAAAATGGTGGATGGTGTAGGAAAGATGTTTGGTGGCATTGGCTTAGTAAAAGGCTCTCCCAGTTTGGCTTCTCATTAGAATTTTTTCAAGGGCTTACTTGTAATGAAGCTATTAGGCTCATCAAAAGACGTGCAGTGGATATTAATAGACAGCAGAAGAGGACTATAGCCTCTAAGTCCCTTGCCTCATCATTCTATAAATATCTGATACAGGGACCCAATGGGGCAAAATATATTAATAACCTCTCTGATTGTGTCTTGAGGAAGGCTTTTACCACTTTAAGGTTCCAAACTATGTACTCAGCGATGCTTTTAGGCCACTATGTGGGCGTCCCGCATGCAGAGAGATTTTGCACCTGCCAGATGGGACTGGACGATTTGAGCCATTATATGCTTGTGTGCCCTTTGTATCTGGCCCCTCAGGAAAATCTGTTGCGTTTCTTGGATCTGAACTTGCAACGACCAGCTATTCAAAAATTGTTATTTCTTCTGGGTGATTGTGGCCCAATTAGAAGAGAGAGGGTCGCAGTATTTGCAGCCAGAGCAGCTAAAATCCAGGTCAGGCATACTAAGGACTCGGCTGGGCCTTAGTGGTTTTTAACTTTCTCAATATAAAGTTATAATTTACCATGATCTTGACTAATATATGGGGTTTTCGTGTGTGAGGGTTTTTTCTGATTTACATGGATGTTTACAAATGTATGAGTTTATAGGAGCAAGTTTGTCTGTAGATATGTAATATGTAAATATGTGATTTTAAAACCGTATGGGACTGATTTATGTCCTATTTTAAGGTGCATTTGTCACTTGTATTTGTCATGGATTGAAGCCAGTGCAAGCAATAAATAAATAAATTGATGATGATATAAAACATACTAAACTTTTAGTACAACAATATTTGGGTAACTTTGGGTGATTTCAGACATTAAGCTTGTGGCATTCACCACAGTCAACCTCAGTCAAACGCGGGCGGTGGTGAAAGAGCTGTGCATATCTGTTTGCTCGCATCCAGATGTTCACCACAGTCAAACATGGGCCGGGGTGAACCTAACCACGCTTCGTGAGGTCGGGACGGGAGGAGGTCCAGAAGTGTGGTGAATGTTCACCACGGCAGGGGTGAAGGAAACGTAATGTCTGAAGGAAAAACCCCGGCCGCGGTGGAAGGAAACGACCAGGGGCAGGGGTGATGGCACGCAGCGCCTGCCAGGCAACCAACAACAAGCGGCACACGGAGGGAGATTTAAAGGGCAGGCAGCAGTAGGGGAACGTGGCGGAGCAGTCGATGGAGGGTGGAGGAAACAGAGCAGAGGATGGAGCGAGAGGGCAAGGAGGAGGTGCAGCAGCAGCAGCAGCAGCAATCCGGACTGGGAGATAAAGCTGTTTATTTACAAACAGCTCCTCCCCATGTGCCGATCAGAAGGTTTTTGCCTTGTAATGAAGGTTCTTCGAGATGGCTCCCAATATTCTCACGACTGGGTTGTGCATAGAGGTGGGACCACGGGCCCATTACCAGCTACCAGATTTACCGGTTACTGGTTCTGTAAAAACCGGATTCCCGGATTAAATCCGGTATACCGGTACCGGTTTTATTTCATTGATTTCAATGGGGCGCTGTGTCCCCATTGAAATCAATGAAATAAATTAATTCCTTCCCCCTCCCCCTCCCAGGCTGCGCGGGTGGAA
>QEPC01000529.1:5146506-5164012 GCA_003113815.1 Sphenodon punctatus | reverse complement strand
CCCCCCCCAACTCCCGTGCGCCCGACCGGTCGGGGAGTTCCCTGTCCCCCCCTGGTGTGTGTCTCCCTCTGCCCCCATGCTCCGCTCCCCTTTGTTGTGTTGGTGTGCTGCTTCGTTTGTGTGCGCACTTCTCATTTTGAAGTGCATGCGCCTTCCGTGCGGCCACTGTTTGCTCCCTCCACCCCCTCCCTTCGTGTTTCCCTTCCCTGGGTGGGGCCCTCCGCTGTCTTTGGCTTCGTTTGCCCTCAGGCGGCCCTGTTTGCATCTGCGTAACCCCGGTGCCTTGTGGGGCTCCCACCGCTGTTCTCGGCACCACGTCACAGCTGTTGGGCTCCCCCAGTCCGGGTTCACTCCGGTTGGCCCCGCACGGTGGTGACACGCCGGTCACGTCTGTTGGGGCCGCGCAGCTCACCACGGCACACGGTGAAGCAATTGACACCGGGGTGGGATTCACTGTGGTGAATCTCACAGCATCACGTCTGAAATCACCCTTTCTCCCCAGAAACACATAAAATAATAGGACCAACAATTGAGATTATTTGTCAATGTCTATTATGCTTTAATACAGATTATATTTCATGCTGAACACATTATACTTTTATTTATCTATTCCTCTTGAACATTGTCCTTAAAACTGTAACTATAAAAGGGCATCTTGGGTATAAGCACCTATTCCTATTTTTTCCCCATACTATCACTACTTCACTACATAGCAACTTTCAGTTCCAAAAACTGCATTTCTGTGATGCATCTGATCTTGGCACAAGACAAAAAATAAAATCCAAAGACACTTATAAATTATATATTTTTTTCTAATAAGAGCACAGACTTAAAAATTTATCTCAGCAAGACATCTCTTGATTACTCACCAAGATTCTTTATTTTAGGTAGTACGTTGTATGTAAAGTTTTTATACGAAGCTACCTTCCCTTCAGGAGAAGCAATTCCCACATGACATTCGTAGATCCGTAAGCTTTTAGGTTTCTTGTGAGCAGGATGTTTCCGCTACACAACACAAAATAGTTGATTGGGCATAAGATGTGAGAAAGTGTCAATTATATAAGAAACACACACAGCTTACAAAATTAAAATAGAAACAAAAACTGAGCTGGCATATTAATTTTTAAGATCAGATAATACAATCATTATACAAAGAATTCCCTCTTGAATCACATAATTAACCATTGTAAATGCAAAAAGCTACTCCAATATTAAGGCTGATGTTTTTGTTGCACAAGAAATTGAGCATTTCTTTAAATTGACATCCTTATGCTTGTTTTAATTTGTGTTACTATGTATGGCTCTCACTTCAATATTTTAAAATGCTGATCTTGTCTGAAAACAACTTAATATCGGCAATTTGTCATCGTGCAGACTGCTTTCTGCATTATGTTGTTTACAATAAGCAGAGAAGTGGAAAGTTTTTCATTTTTACAACCATCAGAACTTCATAGCACAGTCCTGGAGGGGTAACTTCCAAGCCTTTTGCTAGGTAGAAGGAAGCCCTCCCTTATCTATAAGAGCTAGAAAGGTTTCCCATACAAGTACAATCCAGTTCTGTTGAACTTAAGCTTTCACTAAAATAGAACCACCACCACCAGTCTAATTGCCCTTCTAGGACTGCAAAGTACCACGTCTAGTGTCTCAACTTTTCCAAGAAGTTCCTCTGTCATCCACTGAGATATGAATATGAATAGGTGAAGCAGCCAGGGACTTTCCCAACAACCATGGGGAGCTCAAACACCACCATGCCCAGGAAAAACCCTAACGTACAGAGAGACACACTTGAGAGAAATACATGCATATGTCAGAGGCATAACTTTGGCCAAACATTGGGGGAAGTATGGAAGACCCCTAAGTTACCACATAAGTTACCAGTTACTATCTGAAACCAAAATTCCCAAGCAAGCATAGCAGCTGGAAGTTCCAGCTACAATGGGAGCTCTTCTACATGGTGACTCTGAACTCTAAAGTCCTGTCCCTGGCATAGACCCCAGTAACAATGTCAGAACTGATTTAGGTAACCACTTGCACCTTAGAGAATGCATGTGAAAGAACAAACAAACAAAAACTTGGGTAGACATCACCATTTGCTGTATGGAACCCAGGAGAATGCCATCTTGTTAATGGCCACCTTTATGGCATCTTGACATTATCTCCCCTCCTGGGTAACCTAGAGACATAATCTTGGTGTCTAATCACAGGTTTTTGAGGTCAACAGAGCCATTGGAAATGGTTATAACAACACTGGGACAAAGAATATCGGGTTATCAGAGGTTTGCAGACATAATGTTTGAAAATGACAACTGTAGCTTTGCTCTCATGTCTGATGTTTGTAGTTAAGGCACAGAAAACCTATTAATTTGGGGGGCACAGAAAACCTAAGGCACAGAAAACCTATTAATTAGGTTATATAGCTCAAATAACAAAGAATATACTACTTCCTCAAGTTTTAAAAAAAGAAAACTCGTTATGTATGTCGCAGGCTGAATGCAAATAGAAACAGTTTTCATACTGAAACATTTGCTTAATTGCTTTTCCTTACATAGCAGACATGCAAGCTAAAATAGAGTTTGTTCTTAGTCTCATCAAGTATGGTATTACGGCTGGTGAAGCAGACATGAAGATTCCAAAATGGGAGGATGTCATGCTTCAGAGTTCACGTCAGTGACGCATGTTGGATTCCTGCCCTTCATCTCAAGAACAGTTACATAGCATGAGACCATTTACACAGCCCTCAAAAACCTCCAAAATGTTTGCTCTCAGCTGGATCAGGCAGTCTTATCCGTCTCAGCAATGAGGGAGTGTTCAACATCATCACAGAAATAATAATGAACAATCCATCTGAATTTATTGACAATCCCAACGATGAGAAACTTTCATTGCTCTAAAGTTGCTATGCATGTCATTGGGAAATACCTGAAAGGTAATGGTGCTGAGGAGACACTGGTTGAGTGCAGCATGTTTGGGCTAAAAGTTGTGGAATTGGTTATGAAGGGCAGCCATTATATGCGATCTCGCAAGGGCTTCTTAATCTTATCAGAAGCAACAGATAAGATGAAATGGAATGTTTTTTGGAAAGTTAGGGCAGGTGCAAGTACTCATCCATCATCGATCTAGCACAGCAGCGAAAGATATCCCTCATAGAAAAGGATCCAAAAGCTTCCCAGGATATATTTGACCACCTTTTGCCAATGATCACTGTATTATATGAAGACTACCAAGAATTATGCAGCAAATGCCATACAAAATTGGAAATGTGTAGGTACTGGGATGAATTCCTTGAGCTCATCCACCATCTCAAAAATCTCATAGCAGCTGACAGAGAAGGAGACTGAGAAGGGCATCTTCAGGCTGTGCCAGACCTCCTCCCTTTGTTCCGAGAGTTCGACAGCATTAACTATCTATGGTGTGTGCCCTGGTACCTTGAAAAGATGAGCCTGCTCCAAAAATAATATCTTGAGGCATACCATAAATTTTCAATGGGCCATTTTGTTGTCAGGCAAAGATATGAAGCTGGAGCAGGGTATTCAGAGATCGCAGAAGAGTCCTGGTAAAGGAATCAGTGGGCATGTCATGTACTGGCATGTATTTTGATATATTTTAATATGTGCTTGGCAAACCTCTGATTCAAAATGTGAAGAGATCTGTTTGCAAAGTCATTCTATGTAAAACACTGAGTTAGGAAGACACTTGTTTTGAAACTCTGTGTTTGAAAGCCAGCGGTTTTCTTATCTAGTTTTCTCTTTGGTTGTATTCCGCTTTACTTTTGCACCTGTGTGTGTTAGTGGCTTAACCTGAAACTCAAATAGTAAATAAAACATTGTGAGAGAAGTTAGCTACTGTGTATTTTAAACATACCAGCTTCTACCAGGAGAATTTTTGTGTGCCTTACTGTAACCAAGCCAAGAACGTGTACCTGAGTTCTCGCATCCTCATGAATGTCATATCCCTTGTCTCTCCCTCTGTTCCCCCTTCCCTGTCTCCCCTCCCCGTCTTTAGATTGTAAGCTCTCGGGCAGGGACCGTGTCTATCTTGTTTTTTGCAAAGTGCCAGATACATCGCTGGCACTATATAAATTATAATAATAATAATTATTATTATTATTATTATTATTATTATTCTAGGCTTAAGGTATTAATCAGTTTTACTGTTTATGTTTCTAGGTTACCCAGGAGAGATACACGCCAAGACGGCGTAAAGGCGGCCACTGAATGAGATGGTCTCCTCCCGGGTTCCGTACAGCAAATGGTGATGTCTACCCAAGTTTTTTTGGTTGTTCTTTCACATGCATTCTCTAAGGTGCAAGTAGTTACCTAAATCAGTTCTGACATCGCTACGGGGGTCTATGCCAGGGAATGTATCAGACTGCTACAAAGAAATGTGAAGTCTCGTCCACCTCCCCACCACCCCATCCTAAGGAGCAGCCTTTGGCCGTAGGGTAGCAGGAACAGAGGAATGGCATCTCTCCTTTGGGCTGTTAAAAATATAGACGGAGATGAGGCTATTGCTATCTGCCATGTCCCTAAATTTGTGTAGAACAACATGTTTCTCACTAGGATTACCTCCATGGTGCTGACTGTGGAAAGGCCAATTTGGAAGAGTCACAAACTTGCAAAAGAAAAATGATGTAAACTATTCCTGAGCTGGAGAAGTTTTGAAAAGTATGGAATAACCAACAATTAAGAAAAAACAAACAACGTTTAAATTCCAAACAAAGTAGAAAGCTTCAAACTACATTCTCTCAACATTATTTGGTTGGTTTGTTTTTTGTTTAGAGACGCTTAACACAATGGGAAGAGGAGCATAGGGAGAGATGCAAATACTACCTCTAATGCTTAAATGAACCTCTGTCTGTCCCTAAGTTCCCCTCTCCATTGTCTCACCTCTATTGTGTAGCCTACATTGTGAGCCACTTGAAGAAAGGACCTGTCTAATTCTTACTGTTCAGTGTCAGTTACGTTGCTGGTGCTATAAATAAGCGAACGACAATGGGTAATAGGTACACAAAAATGAAAGCACAAAGAAACACCATGTAAAAGATTCCTTGTATTAGTTTTTTATTAGGAATGGGACTCCAGGAGGATTTTCAGTTCTCCATTATTTTCTGATCTCCTCTCGGTTTCATTTTGGAGGGGAATTTTGCATTGATTTTTGTTTTGTTTTTTCTCATTACTTCAATGGAATCGTCTCCCATTGAAGTCAATGGGTGCAATCCTCTACCCTGCAGATCTTGGGCACAGTTGTGCACACGCACAGCCACGCAGAACCTGTGCAGACCTACATTGCCAGCACATTGTGCCATGCGTAACTGCATGCATGTGCGCATACGCAGCTCCACACGGGAATCCGCAGGGCATAGAATTGCACCCAATGAGAACAACCCAGAAAAAAAAAAAATTCAAAGCTAAAACCCCTGAAATGCTGGAACTGAAAATGAACCAGAATTTCAGTTTATGTTTTAAAACCGTTTCAGTTCTATCTGAAACCAAAAATCCCATCCCTACTTTTTAATATGAGAATCTCCAACTAGTAAATAAGTCTTACTATGTACTGTAGCGGCGGTTCCCAATGTATCCAGTCATAATTCACATTTTTACCCTCAGGAGCTACATATTTTGCCCAAGGTGAAATACGATAGAGGGTCTCGCCAGTCTTACTGTGAATCACCACCTAGGAATTAGAAAAAGGAAAACAAAATACACATAAAATGTGTTGTTATGTTATGCAGTTTCATTGTATCTGCTGTGCAATCTATAGAAGCATATAGAATATATTAGTAGAGGGAAAGAGACGTAAGAGGTCTGGAGAAAGCAAAAATGTTTTCAGCTTAGTTTGGGAGATGGTATATAGGAAAACCACAGAAATACAGTTCTGAATGGCATAAACTGTACAAGAGGACACTCGCATTAATGAATATTCTGAATATTAGCAAAATTTGCACATAAAACAAAAAAGCAATTGTGGCTATTACCAACTGCTATTAATTAAAATGTCTTAAATTTTGAATGGTGATGTAACGTATAACTTGACATTAAACAGGGTCTCCCAACCATCAGTTTTCTCACTACAGTTTAAATACAGCTGACTGAATGGAAATAGGAATTCTTGGCAGGAAGTGGAAAAGATTAACCTCATCTTTCTTGAAATGAAATGTGGAATGAACAGCTAATGTGGCCAATGCATGTCACAGGTACTATCACAACAGAAAATGTGTGTCCTGGTAGATCTTTCATTAACATTTATATAAAAGAGACTAATGTCTAATAATAAAGGTAGGACAACCTCCTTACTACAGTTATGAAGAAGATGAAACCTGATGTCCTGGGCCATAACCTGTCAGTGGAAGGGGAACCGTCACCCCCCACTCCCACCAACTCACTCCATTCCACACTCTCCTAATTCTTCGTTTGAGGATGATAAGGAGCAGAGAAGAAAGGCATAATGCCTGCATACATCATCATCCTTGTCAAAACTCACAGGGAAAGCCATGCGTTAAAGATGTCAGGCCCTAGTTTGTGCGAACTCCTTCCTGCACTGCACTTTTAAAACGTTCTCTAAACGGACGGAAATGTTTAATTAATGACGGTATCAGCAGAAATGCCATAACAGCTTCCCAATGTGTAAGGTTACTAAGTGAAGAGACAGAATACTCCAGAGGCTCTGTGCAGAACTTGGAAGACCATATCATTCCCACACACACACAAAAAATGGGCATCTGCGAGTGATATGAACCACACATCTTACCCATCTTACCACATACTCTTGGACTGCAGCTGCCATTACAGCCAAGGAGGAGGATGGAAAGGGCTGAAAGAGCTCAGGCTGATATATACCATCACCTGTCCTTAATGACTGTTGCAGAGACAACTTCGACCCAGGAGTGGAAAAATAAATAAGGGCTTCCTGTAGCCAGCTGCTAGAATGGCAGAACTGGCAAATTGTGAAGCATCCACAGGAGCATCATCACCACTCTAATCATTTATTTTTAATGCCACACCGGGTAAAAGCAAACGTGCGCTGGCAGGACTACTCCCCAAGGTGCCCTGGGGCAAAATAAACCAAAGGCACCACAACCCGGGTCAGTCTGGGGCACCAAACAAAGGGGTGCCCATGGCTGGGGAGCCATCTCATTTCTCACGCTGCCCGGGGAGCACAATAAAAGTGTGGGAAGGCGGTTCCGCCAGCGCAGTGCTCCCAGCAGCCCATCCCCACCATGTTGGACAGCCATAGCAGCACATAGTGGAAGCCCCAGCCCTGGCCAGGTAAGCCAGAGCACAACAGACATGCTAGCCTGCTGTGGCCTAGTTGGGTAGGCCTTAGCCTGGGGTGTGACCTTGGAGATTCGATGAGGGCACACCCTGGGCTAACCTCATTATGGCCATGGACATCTGGGGCTAAACTCTGGTGGTGCTTGAATACATGTGCAGATGGGTTCCAGGCTACAGCAGGTCAAAGTGGATGACAGCAGGCCAAAGTCACGTCTGTTTTTACCCACTGTCTAACTGTGCAGCTCCCATCCAGGGTGTTTACTTTGAGATTGCAAGATAATAGTCTAAGAAGCCTCCTGGGCAGAAGTCACTGCCACTGCTGCTGTCATTGGGAGTAGAGGTTGAAACAGTATGAGGATAGCCATAAGGAAAACAGAAAGTTGTCCAATCTCCTCAGACCATTCCAAAAATATGGATTATATCAAGTGAATATTCAATTGGCAATCCACAACAGCCCCACTGAAGAGCTCTAACCTATCAAACCTTCATACAGACGTCAATTAATAACCTTGATCATTTTTGTTGCATCTCTCTAAACCTTTTCCCAGTTTAGTATATCTTTTTTGATATGTGGTGACCAGAGCTGCACACAATATGCCATATGTGGTCTCAGCACAGATTTATTCTATCTTCTCATTTATATCTTCTCATTTATTCTGTATCCATTTCCAAATAACTCCAATCTTCTGTTTGCCTGCTGCACACTGAGTTGATGTTTTCAACGAACAGACCACAAAGAGACCAAAATCTTTTTTGCTTAGCAGTAACACCCAATTTAGGACCCAGCATTATATATGGTTAGGGTTATTTTTTGTTAACCTATATGCACCACTTTGAACTTGTCAACATTGGATTTCATCTACTATCAAGGCTATCAAAGCCCATGGGCCTTTGGGGATATGGCAGGATATGAAATCAAAACAAATAAATAAAATAAATATTTTTTGAGTGCAATTGTTGTGTTGGCCCCAAAACGTAAGAGAAGGAGACCAAGAGGTTCAGATTACATATATCTTTATTGGACCAACTTCTGCTGGTGAGCATTTGCAAGGTTTCAGGCTACACGTGGCCCCTTCCTCCAGCATGCATGACTAGGCATATATAGTAAACCACCCTATACATTCAAGTGTGATGGAAGTCAGTCACTGGACCTTTAAGGGATCCCACGTCACCACTGAAGGCCTGCCCCATGGGGCTATAAGAACCACAGAGCGGGGGGGAAGGCAGCTGAAGCCTGTGGACCTAAGGGTCAGAAGGACCTAAACTAAGGTTTCTGTTCTGAGCAGGCAAGGGTACTGAAGCTCAAGAAGCACAGCCAGGCAATCGGCAGGAGAGAACCTGGCTGCCCAGGAGAGCCTGGCTGGGGCATGGCCAGTCAACAGAAGGGCTAACAGTTGTAAGAAGGTCCAGCTGAACATTTATTTATTTATAGATCTATTTTTACCCTGCTCCCCTCACCATAAGGTGACTCAGGGCACCTTACAATAAAATACTAAAAACAATTAATTACAATAAAATTGAATAATAAAAAAATTCAAAACATAAATAGGTCTGTACAATATAAACCCTACACACACAAAAACCCATCAGCCCATCCCACCCTCCCCCTTTCCCCTGCCAAACGCCTGGCGGAAGAGTCAGGTCTTACAATGACGGCGGAAAGTAAGGAGGTCCAGGCTGAGGTGGATCTCTGCTGGGAGGGCATTCCACAGTGACGGAGCTGCCGCCGAAAATGCCCTCCTGTCCGTTCGGACCCACCAAAAATGCAGGATCTCCAAGAGGGCGCACCCCAGAAGACCACAGGGGCTACCCCATGGCCCAAGGAGTGAGGTGGTCCCTCACATAAGCAGGAACCAGAATGTATAGAGCTTTATAGGTTAAAACCAGAACCTTGAATTGGACGTGGAAGAGAACTGGCAACCAGTGCAATGCCTAAAGCACTAGTTGAATATACTCCCTGTGGACCATCCCTGTTAGAGGAGACGGGTAGCCGCGTTTTGCACCAGTTGCAGCTTCCAGACTGTCAGATAGGCAGTCCCACGTGGAACGTATTACAACAGTCTAGTCTTGAGATGACGGATGCATGGAGGACAGTGGTGAGATTGGAGTCTGACACATAAGGACGGAGCCTCTTCACCAGATGTAACTGTCAAAAGGCACCTCTGGCCACAGCCGACACCTGCTGATCCAGGTGCAGATATGAATCCAGGAGTACCCCAAGCTCCATACAGATGGAACCAATGGAGGACGGACCTCCTCCCCCAGTTCACCAACCCCACCCACTAACATCACCTCTGTCTTGTCAGGATTTAGTTTCAGTTGGCTCAGCCTCATCCGATCCCCCACAGTGGCCACACATTGGGATAGCAACAAGACTGCAGGGCCTGAGTTGTTTGAAAAAAAAGGTACAGCTGGGTGTCGTCGGCATACTGGTGACAACAAACCCTCCAGTTTCGCACGACCTCCCCGAGCAGCTGCATGTATACATTCCATAAGAGTAGAGACAGAATAGAATACTGCAGGACCTCATACTGGAGGCCCACAGGGGATGATGAGCAGTTCCCTAGTACCAACCGCTGAGATCTCTCGGCAACATATGAATGGAATCCACGGTAAAATGGTACCATCCACCCTCACCAGGTCCCACAGGCAAGTCACCAACTGCTCGTGATTCACTGTAACAAAAGCTGCAGACAGATCTAGTAGAACCATCAAGGTCTTCCCACTCCTATCTAGCTCCACCAGGAGGCCACTGACTAATGTGAAATATTATTTCATTTATGTGAAATATTGCATTTCTAGGACTACACAATTAGTAATATTTATTTAGGTGGATTTCTTGGCTGACCCCTCCTGACAACAGCAGCTTGAGGCGGCTCACAACATATTAAAATCATAAAACTATATAGAAACATTAAACAGTCAATAAATAATCAAAGTACAAAAACCATATAAAACAGAAATAAAAACCGTAAGGCAGAAATAAAAAGCTCCCCTCCCTTATCCCCCACCCGTCACCCATCCCCTCCCCAAAAGCCTGACAGAACAGCTAGGTCTTACGTTATCTTCATAAAGAGGGAAGGTCCGGGGTCAAGTGGACCTCCATTGGGATGCTGTTCCACAGCCTCGGTGAGGCCATCAAGAACACCCCCCTCATCATCACCACTCAAGAAACTCGGGGGGCCCCGAGGAAGGCACTCCTGGCTGACTGCAGGGGATGTTACAGGACCCAGGGGGTGAGGTGATCCTGCAGATAAGCAGGGCCCAGGCCGTATAGGGCTTTATAGGTGAAAATCAACACCTTGAATAAAGCCCAGAAGACTATAGGGAGCCAGTGCAAGGTTTGGAGTACTGGTGTAATGTGCTCACAGCGACCCGTTCCCGTAAGGAGACGGGCCACCACATTCTGCACTAGCTGCAGTCTCCAGATCGTCACCAAGGGTAGCTGCACGTAGAGCATGTTGCAGTAGTCCAGTCTTGAGGTGATGAAAGCATGGATGATGGTGACTAGGTCAGAGTCAGAGACATACAGCCAAAGCCGAAGCACCAGATGTAATGGTCGAAAAGTGCCCCTCACCACAGCCACCACCTGGACAACCAGGCAGAGCCGTGAATAGAGGAGCACTCCCAAACTACAAGCCTGAGGGACCAACTGATGGCAGACCCTATCAATGATGGGTGCCGTCACTCCCTCAGCCCCTCCCCACCAGCATCACCTCTGTCTTGTCGGGATTCAACTTCAGACGGCTTACCCACATCCAGTCCCCCACAGCTGTCAGACACCGGGTAAGCACAGAGACTGCTGGTCCTGGGTCAGTTAAAAAGGAGAGGTAAAGTTGGGTGTCATCAATGTACTGTTGACACCGCACACCAAACCCTCTGACAACTTCGCCCAGAGGCTGCATGTACACGTTGAACAGAAAAGGGGTCAAAATAGAACCTTGCAAGACTCCACGCGTGAGGTCCCGGGGAGATGACGAACAATCGCCCAGCACCACACGTTGAGTTCTCCCGGCCGGCCAGGAAGAATGGAATCATTCAAGAACAGTCCCACCCACCTCGGCTCAGTCCCGCAAGCAGGCCACCAACATCTTGTGGCCAATGGTATCAAATGCAGCAGATTGATCTAACAGGACCAACAGGGTCGACTGACTGTGGTCCAACCCACAGTTGACCAAGGCCACAAGCACAGTCTCAGTGCCAAAACCTGGACGAAAGTCAGACTGTGAGGAATCTAGAAAACTGACACTGTCTAGTTGCCCCTGAAGCTGCTGAGCCACCACCCGCTCAATAACCTTCCCTAAAAAGGGAAGGTTGGAGACTGGCCAATAGCTGGCTACAGAGTCAACGTCAAGTGATGTTTTTTTGATCAGAGGTCACATCACGGCCTCCTTGAAGCAGCTTGGCACTCTGCCCTCCCAGAGGGAGGCACTGACCACCCCGGTCAGTAGCATCTCCTGGCTGGCCTTAAACAGTTGTGGTAAATTTTAGTGATTTTATCCACAAAAAAGTTAATAAACATGTCATACTGTTCAGATGGAAAATTCCAGTTCCAGGCAGAGGGAGGCCGGACTGACCAGCCCCCTCACCACCGAGAAACGCTCAGCTGGACACGATTTAGCGGATGTTATGAGATCAGCAAAGAATCACTTCTTTGATGTCTGCCCAGCCACGGCATGGGTTTATAAACTAACTCTATGCCGCAATTGGTCAGCTTCAGCCCGAGTACAGTGCCACCATCACTCCAACCACCGCCTTTCTCGCTTCATCTGCCACAGGTCCTCCGCAAACCAGGGAGACCTGCATTGTGAGGGGACACCTGAAAGCTGTTCAGTCAATGGCCTCAGTCAGCAGAGTATTCCAAAGGGGTATGGGGTCATAGAGTGAATAGTCGTTGAGATGGGAGATAACACCCCAGGAGCATTTCAGAACCTCTCCAGTTCCATAAGTCTCCAGGGGGAAACCAACTGAACTGGTTCTGCACCTTTCTGAGGGCAGACATGAGCCAGGAGACTGGCCTGAAGATGGTAACAATCCATACAAGACAGGTGCACAGCTGACACCTCCCCCACCAATGGGTCCCCCCATCTCAAGGCCTGTGCAAAATATCAGGTGTAGGGTATGCCCTCCATCATTTGGACATCCTTTGGGCCAACAACCATTTGAGACAGTCCCATGATTGCCATGAACTCGCGCTCTGACCCCGGCCCCTAAGCCTGGTGTCCGCGTGAATATTGAAGTCCCCCAGGACCAATGTCCTCAGGAACTGCAAGATCACCTCTGACACTTGCTCTGCTAGAGCATGTAGCGATGCTGCAGTACAGGATGGTGCACAGTATACTAGCAGCAGTCCCAGTCTGTCTTCGGCCAAATCAATCAGAAGATGGAGGCCCTCCATGCCGGACACAGTTTGCACAGGATACCGCCTCACAGTCCAAGTATCCTTAAAAATAATGGCTACACCACCACCTCGTCCCTCCGGCCATGGTTGAGCTGTACAGAGTACCCAGCCGGAAAACGATCAGCAAAATAGGCCCTGGCTCAGTGTCCAGCCAGGTCTTCGTAATGCACACGAGGTCAGCTGCCTGGTCGAGGATTAGCTCCCGGACCATTGTTTGTTTGTTTATTTATTCTGAAATGTTTATATCCCGCTCCCGCCTGCTCACAATAGCCACTCAGGGCAATTCACAACAAAGTCCAAGATATAACACAAAGCAATAATAAAAATCAACTACATAAAATGTATAAAACATGAACACATTACAAAAAAGCTGAAACCCACCCTCCCACCCCCCTCCCCAAAAGCCCGGAGGAACAGTCATGTCTGACACTGTGTCCAGAAAGAGGGGAAGTCTTGGGCCAGGCAGGCCTCCATCGGGAGGGAATTCCACAGCCTAGGAGCGGTCACCGAGAACGTCCTCCCCATCGTCGCCACCCAGGAAACCCGGGGGAATTAGAGTTGGGCGTCCAGAGCTGACAGCAGGGACCGCAGCACAGCCCAGAGAATGAGGCGGTCCTGCAGGTAGGTGGGGCCTAGGCCTTTTAGGTCTTTATAGGCCAACACCAACACCTTGAATCGGGCCCGGAAGACAATAGGCAGCCAGTTCAGAGAATGGAGCACTGGTGCAATATGCTCACAACGACCTGCCCCCGTAAGGATGCGGGCAGCAGCATCCTGCACCAGCTGTAGCTTCCAGACCACCACCAAGAGAAGCCCCACGTAGACTGCGTTGCATTAGTCCAGTCTACAGATGATGTAGGCATGGATGATAGTGGCCAGGCTAGAGTCCGAAACATACGGCTGCAGTCGTCGCACCAAATGTAATTGGCGAAAGGCGTACCTCGCCACAGCCGCCACCTGTGAAGCCAGGCAGTGAGAAGCACCCCCAGACTACAGACCTGAGTAGCTGAAGGGGGGCAAAACCCATCAATGACAGGGGCCACCATCCCTACAGTTTTACCCACCAATATCACCTCTGTCTTGCCGGGATTCAGTTTCAGAAGGCTCGCCCTCATCCAATCCCCCCATAGCCATCAGACACCAGGAAAGCACCAAGACTGCCGGGTCTGGGTCAGTCAAAAAAGAGAGGTACAGCTATGTATCATCGACATACTGATGACAAAGTACGCTAAACCCTCTCATGACCTTGCCCAAAGACTGCATATACACGTTGAACACGAGAGGGGCAGAATAGAACCCTGCGGGACTCTACATGTGAAGTTCTGGGGAGATGATGAACACTCCCCGAGCACCACCCATTGAGTTCTCCCGGTCAGGAAAGAGAAGAACCATTCAAGGACAATTCCGCCCACCCCAGCCCAGTCCTGGAGACGAGCTACCAGCATCTCATGGTCAATGGTATCAAACGCTGCTGACAGATCTAACCAAATCAAAAGAGAGACAATCTTCCCTGATCAAATTCATGGCGCAGGTAATTGACCAAAGCCACAAGCGCAGTCTCCGTGCCAAACCCAGGGCAAAAGCCAGACTGCAAGAGATTAAGAAAACCGACCCGATCGAGATGCCCCTGAAGCTGCTGAGTGACCACCCATTCAATAACCTTCCCTAAAAAGGGAAGGTTAGAGACTGTCCGCTAGCTGGCAAGGGAGTCAATGTCAAGCGATGGTTTCTTCAGCAGAGGCCGCACCACCACCTCTTTAAGGCGGCCTGGCACTCTGCCCTCTCTAAGACAACCCCAGACAGCAACGGTCCTAATATCTCTCGGCAGGCCTTGACCAGCCAGGACAGGCATGGATCTAAATCACAAGGCCAGGAATTCCCTCCCGACTGAGGCCCCAAGGGCATTCGCCGCATCGGCAGGTGACACACACTGAAACTGGTTCCATAAAACTGGACAAGGCCTCAGGTTCTCCCACTGCTACAAGAGTGATGTGCAAGTCGTGGTGAATCTGAGCGATTTTATCTATGAAAAAGTCGACAAACATGTCACAGCGAGCACTGGAATATTCCGGTGCCAGGCAAAGGGAGGCCAAACTGACCAGCCACTGCACCACCTGGAAAAGCTCAGCTGGACACGAATTCGTGGATATTACGAGGGTAGCAAAGAACGCCTTCTTTGCTGCCTGCGCAGTCACATCATAGGTCCTTAAACTAACTCTATGGTGCAATAGATGGGTTTCAGCATGAGTGTGGCGCCACCGTCAGTCTAACAGTCGTCCCTCCTGCTTCATTAGTCACAGGTCCTCTGTAATCCAAGGGGACCTGCACTGTTAGCATTCAGGAAGTGGACGCCTGGGAGCCGTTCGGTCAATGGCCTCAGTCAGCAAGGTATTCCAAAGACCTACGAGGTCATAGAGTGAACGGTCATTAAGATTGGGGGGTATTTCCCCAAGAGCATTCCGGAACCTCTCATATTCCATAAGTCTCCAGGGACAAATCAACTGAACTGGTTCTGTGCCTCTCTGGGGGCAGACATGCACCAGGAAACCTGCCCAGAGGAGGTAATGGTCTGTCCATGACAAGGGCACAGCTAACTTCTCCCCCTCGATCCCCTGCCTCAAGGCCAGTGCAAAATATCAGGTCCAGGGTATTGCCCCCTACATGTCAGGCCTACAACCCTCTGACACAGTCCCATGGTTGTCATGGCGGCTGTGAACTCACACTCCGCTCCTTCAAGATCAGCTAACACCCTCGAAGACCACAAGACCACCTACGTCACCGAATCTGCTAGGGCATGTAGGAATGCAATCATACAGGTAGGTGCACGGTATATCAGCAACAGTCCTAATTTGTCTCCGGCCAAATCAATCACTAAATGGGCACCCTCTATGCCCGAAATAGTTTGCACTGGATACCACCTCACAGACCAGGTATCCCTAAAAAGAATGGCTACACCGCCACCCCCTCCCTCCAAAAAAAATCTGGCCAGGATGCTGTACGGAGACAAGGTCAGCCAGAACTGGCCCCGACTCAGTGTCCTAACAGGTCTCTGTAAAACACAGAAGATCGGCTGACTGGTCCAGGATTAAATCCCTGATTCTCGTGGACTTGTTAACCAACAACCTCGTGTTAATCAGCAACAGTCCCAGACCATGGTCCCTCCCAGGGGAACAAATGGGGGGAAACTAACCTAAGTTGGTGCTTACCTCTTTCTTCTCAGCTTCAAATACCAAAAGAAATAGAAATATATAAATAAATAAACAAACACACCTCTGTAAACAAACAGATGCTGCTACACAAACATAAAATTAGTCAAGGCAAAGTACTCACGTGGGGGGGGGGGAGGGGAGTGAGAGATTGAAAGTCTCTGTGCATTTTACTTCCTAATTTAGTCGGCTAAACAGAATTTTTTTTTTTTCCTTTAGCTTCACAAAATCAAAAATTTTGATCTTCTAAATATCAATTGAGGATAAAGAATATTACAAAAATCAATTTTCAAATTGATTTTTCCTTGAATACACACATTTTATAACTTCAAAAGATGATAAAGTGGCTAATTAAGCCAAATTACATAAGGAAAGTACATCAGATGGGAGAATACCACATTTAACATTAAAGCAATTATTTTGACAACCTGAATAGCAGCAAAAAAGGCATCAGGATAAATCATGCAGCTGAGCTATCTAATGACATTCCATATACTACAAAAATTCCAGAAGTCATTGTATTTTTCCCATTCTACGGTTATGGAACTAAGGAGCTAATTCAATGTCTGCGTACTGGTGGTGGGTGCATGCAATACACACATATGCACAGCAGGCACCCAGAAAGAAGGGGAAAATATTAGATAGTTTACAGGAAATTCTGATTTTATTAAAAATCCCAACTCTGATTTTCTTTGAAAGTCATACTAGAAAAGCTGTACTCAAGGAATGAATAAACTTACAATTATCTACATAGCATTACATATTGAACCGTATATTCAAGGTTCCTCAGTTTTCTATAACCATAGAATGACAAAATTACAATGACTCCATATTAATTATTATTATTATTAGCAAGCATTTATATCGCTCCAGGAAAGTACCTGATGCTTTACAAAGTAATGGAATAGACACAGTCCCTGTCCTAGGGCTTACAATCTGAGAGACAAGGGGGGGGGAAGGGGAGAGAGACAAGAAGTGTAATATTCACAAAGATGCAAGGTCTCAGGTGCACATGCTTGACTGGCTGGTCCATGTGGTGAGGATATGAGTACACAGACCTCAGGTAACAGATTGTACTGGATGGTAGGTATCAGCAGGAGTTAGGAGAGGGGAGTAAGGAGTCAGGGAGGGCAGAGTGGAAGAGGTGGGTCTTGAGGAGGGATCTGAACAGGGGCGGCTGGTGGCTTTTTAGTTTGGAGGGGCAGTAAGGCTGGCGAGCCGGTGGGCAGAGCCAGGGCAACGGTGGGCGAAGCCAGGGCAACATAACCCAGCAGCAAGGAGTTCCCAGGGTTAACATCAGATGGAAGAAAACACAGTCTAAAACGCACTTCAAATGTATAAACCCCAAGCACAGGGAAACAGTGGCAAAACCCAGCAGCAAGGAGTGCCATGGGTTAACATCAGATGGAAGAAAACACAGTCTAAAATGCACTTCAAACGTATAAACCCCAAGCACAGGGAAACAGTGGCAAAACCCAGCAGCAAGGAGTTCCCAGGATTAACATCAGATGGAAGAAAACAGTCTGTTGCAGGGTGCGGGGCGGGGGAAGAGCCTAGGGATGGGATGCAGGGTGGGTGTGGGTGCGAGGTGGGGGGGAGGAAGAGCCTAGGTGTGGGATGCAGGGTGG
>QEPC01000529.1:5089908-5146177 GCA_003113815.1 Sphenodon punctatus | reverse complement strand
GGGGGGGGAGGAATCTGTGCTTACCTGCTGCAGGCTGCTGCTGCTCTTCTGCACCTTCGGGAGGCAGCGGGAGCGGGAAGGAAACACGCGGACGCAGACTGACTCTCGGGGGACTGAGGCAGGGAGGAAGCACGCAGCACGATCGCCCTGGCGAGATCTTCCATTGCGCCCATTGAGCGCAATGGAAAGGGTAGCCCCTCCCTCCGCAGCACGTCCCATGTGTGCAGTGGATGGAGGAGTTCAGCCGTCCAAATCGCGTTTCCATAGGAAAACGCTTTGGGCGGCTGATTTTTGAGCCTTTTGGGACCCACTCCTCTGGAGTGGGTCCCAGAAGTCAACTACAGCGCCACAGCAACCTCTGCCTTGTCTTTGCTTCAGAGTGAAGGCTGCTGCAGCGCTGTGGTCAGTTTCATGTCAGTTTCACTGACACTGACCACAGCACTGCAGCAGCCTCCGCTCTGAAGTAAAGGCAAGGCAGAGGCTGCTGCAGGCAGCACTGGGAAGCGGCGGAGAAGTTTTTTTTTTTAGTTTTTTTTTTAGTACCAGTGCCACCAGCGGCGGCGCCTGGTGGGGTGCTTGGGGGGTCAGCACCCCAAACGCCCTTGAAGGCGAGCCGCGCCTGGATCTGAAGGTACGAAGGGAGGAGGCAAGACGGATGTGGGCAGGGAGGGAGTTCCAAGCATAAGAGGGCATCTAGGGAGAAGGGATGAAGGTGGTTAGGAGAGCAGGGGAGGCGTGGGAGGGCAAGAGAGGGGAAAGAGGAGGAGCAGAGTTTACAAACTGGAGTACGGAGGGAAATTAGTGCAGAGAGGTAGCGGGGAGCAAGGTTGTGAAGATATTTATAGGTGAAGACTAGTAGCTTGTGCAGGATTCGTTCAGGAAGGGGGAGCCAGTGAAGAGAGAAGAGGAAGGGCTGCATGTGGTCAAAGCAACGGGCAAGGTGGATGACCCTTGCAGCAGAGTTCTGGATGTGAGAGCAGGGGAGGCCAGTGAAAAGGAAGTTACAGTAATTGAGGTGAGAGATGACCAGGTGTGAACAAGGGTTTTGGCACAGGAAACAGAGAAAAGGGCGAATCTTAGCAATGTTATGAAGGGAGAAGCAACAGCATTTGGAAAGAGAGTCGATGTAGGGTTTAAAAGAAAGGGGATGCTCAAAGATGAAGCCTAAACTACGGGCTTGGGGGATGGGAAGGACAGTGAGCCCGTCGATAATGATCGACAGGGAGGAGGGAAAGATGAGGGGGGAAGATAAGGAGTTCAGCTTTAGTCATGTTAAGTTTGAGTTGACATTGAGACATCCAGGTAGAGATATCAGAGAGACAGCTGGTGGGCAAGCTTGAACAGCTTGAGAGAGGGAGTAGAGAGATCGAGTTGAGTGTCATCAGCGTAGAGGTGATATTGGAAGCCATGGGAGGCAATGAGTTTGCCTAGGCACAGGGTGTAGATAGAGAAGAGGAGAGGGACAAAGACAGAGCCTTAGGGAACACCAACCAAGAGGGGAAAGAAGGATGAGGTGGAGTTGGCAAGAGACACATTGACAGAGTGGTCAGAGAGGTAGGAGAAGAATCAGTTGAAGACATCTATCTATCTATCCATTATATTTTTTTCATTCTACATATATCTTGTCAGAGAGTGTGTGTGTAGGGACCTGTCTATAACTACTGATTGTACAATACCAGGTACACTTCTGGCACTATATTAATAAATAATACATACATACTAGTTATTATCATGGTACCCCCATTAAAAGGTTTAGTACACAAAATATTTCCCCAATTAGTGAGCTGAAACAGCTGTTTACATCTCAAAAAGAAATGTAAGAGACTATTAATCTAATTTCTTTTTGGTTTAACTTTGTATTCCAGGACAAATTTAACTTACAAGAAAATCAGTCAAAGATATAAAAGACTTCTCCGTTCTATGGAAAGGGCAAGTTCATCCAAATACAGAGGATGCTTTCGTTTAGCTAACTTATTAAATGCTAAGAGTCTTGTTAAAAGGCAATTATCTTAATATGGAATCAGAAAGTGTAAGCTGGTCTCACAAAATGTTTGTCCTCAACAGAACTCGACACCACTTGTGACATTAGCTACTACATTTCCACTGTTTAGCTAAGCTACACCACTGTTACCCATGAGACACAAGAGTTTGTAATGCTGTAACTGCTGCTGTGAACATTTCTAACGATGTCATGTGATTGTGCTCTGAACACCACCACACTGATTTGACTTGCTTGAAGTATATATACACACAGTGTTAAAAATGTTGTTGGCAATTGATGGCTGGTCTACATAAGAGCTCATAACACTATCACTGGTGGAGCTGAAACTATGGGTGCTTTTAAATGTCTCACGGCAGGCCACCAGATGAGCAGGTGGAACAGAAGCAGAGTAGGCAGTGCCCGCTCCACTTCAGTACGGCTAGCAGTGCTCCAAAACATCCCTGAGCACCACCAGCCAAAGGGCTACCTAAACCTGGGGCACCCGGGCAGAGGCAGAACTGCAGTCCATCTACTTACAGACAGCTGCTGCAGCTCCACTCCCAGCCAGGAGCAGTCACAGGCAACGCCATAGAGCTGTGAAAGGTAGCCAAGAGCAGGGGCTGATCCATTCACAGTTCTATGGTTTTGGGGAGGGGACACCACATGGGTGTATTTGTGGGCTGCAGCAGCTGCCAGGTACACATAAATCTGGCACAGGTGGAACTGGCCACCCCAGATCAGGTCCAGAGGTGGCCATCCCGTGGCCATAAAGACACCCTATGTTAGCATTAGTGGGGAATTTCAGGATTTCATTAGTGTAATTTGTTCCAAGCCAGGCGCTCCTGAAAGGAAGAATGAAAAGATTTCCAGCTATATCACTTGGAGATAGCCAAGAACCTATTCCCTCCAAACCACCTGAGAAAAAAAAAAATAGGAAAAAAAATCATAAATGTAATGGGTAACTAGATTATCTACAAGGTGGAAGCACATTAAAATACACTGCACTCTTACCATAACACCTTTCATTATTACATATTCTTGGCTAGAATGAATCTTGTAGCTCCCTCACGGGCATACTGATTGTCCACAAATGACATTTTACTTTTAACAAACCTTTCACTATGCTGAACCAAAATCTTAGATCCCAAGAGTTCTCTAATGTCATAGTTGCACTGTAATACAGAACATTTTCTTTTTTCTTTTTCTTTTTTTTTAAATGAAGTGTGACAACTCTAGGGTAAGAAAAAATATGCAGGACACTTGGCAAGTGGTGACATTGGGTAGAAACAGATGTGTGGGACATCTGATGGACAGCCATGATGGACAGCCACTGCAGCCAACCATGGCGGCCTCTGCCCCAACACAGGGAAGGCCGGACCAAACAAACGTGCTGGCCCACGTGGGCCTGCATGGGCAGTCCTCCTGGACTGCATCTCAAAGATTTTTCAAGGATTCAGTCCAGGCCAGCTGTCTACCCACCCCGGGGCATTCCTGCGCCAACATCTGGTGGCATGAGACCACATGTGCAGGTGAGTCCCCAGCCACAGCAGGCCTGTACCACATTTGGTTTTACCCATTGAGCCTGGTGCCCAGCTCTAATTTTGCTAAGTCTTTGCTTCATATTTTATTCATTTCAGCTGGATGTGGTTTTATTCACTTCTTGAATTATTATGGGGAATCTGTGTGCTTATGAACACAGATACATATTCTCCAAGAACAACACTAAATTCTCTAGTTTTTGCATATATATATTTTTAAAAATACACAACATAAAAAGGGAAACACAATGTAAGAAAACACCTTACTTTTATCTGTTTCGGAGCTCATCAATTAGTGTCTACAAGACTATGGCCCTTTTCACATGAAACGCCCCTGCACAATGCACACGTGGGTGCCTGTGTGTGTATGCATGGGGGAGTCCCATGTGACTGCCATGGCGGGTGGGTGGGACTGCGTGCACATTCCCGCACTCCACCCATCGCCCACGCACGGAGCCATGGTTCCACCCATTGCCCACGCCATCAGCCAAATGAGGGATGGCTCAACACACGGAGATTGGTGGAGGTGGGTAGAGATGGGTGTGTGTCCGTGTGATGGCACCCACATGGCACACACCCATCTCCCCCATCACAGCCCATTTGAAAAGGGCCAATGGTTAGCCTTATTGGAAAAATATGCAGTCAGGTGGCTTTTTACTTTGGCATTTTGAATTCCCTTTCTAGGTGGATGAGCTCTAACTTGCACAAGTGCGTCAGAGTTTGGAGTGGAAAGACATTTTTGGATTATTATTTTTTGTGACACTGAAGAGCTTATTTATCACAACTACCTGGCTCTGAGAAAACTAATTTGAGAATCTGGTGAAAAGGAACCTTTCCCCAAGCCACTGACATTTTTTTATTCTGTGAAACAAGGAAAGTGAGATTATCCTTTAGACTATACGGGGTGCAAAGTATGTACAGGAGACTATTTCACAAGCAAAGGAATCTAAATATCTCATTCAAGACTGCAGAGGATGTAGTTTATCTTTTTGTAGTAATATATTTAGGTAGTTTACAAGATGATGATGATATTACTCTAGTTTCTAAGATTTACTTATAAGATGCTTTTTGTAAAACTGGGTGTGCCCACTAGCATCATCCAGAATGCAAGTAAGGCCCTTTAAAAAGTCACTATACAAAATATTTAGACCATTTTCAAGCTTACCAAGCTTACTTTATATGACCTAATGAAGTTCTGTCATTGGACTGTTTTGGTTTGCACTGGAAATGAATGTTACCATTTATGAAAGAAAAAAAAATGACAATGATGAGGTATAGCATTACCGAAACACATGCGTTAGCACAGACTTGCACATTTTCACTCATCCTCCAGCCTTGTGGGAGTAAGACTTTTATGCAGGCAGTCAAGATTTGTTTGTCCCTCCATGGCATTTGTAGATGTCTCACCACTGTGCAGTTTATAACCTCATAAGCATGTGCCTGTTTATAAACAATTCAATTTATTAACGACTGAAAAAAATTCAATTTATTAGTGACTGAAAAAGAAATTACAACCTTTTTAAAATTCTACTATGTTATCCTCAAAAAAGCTCTGAGACAGTTGTATCCTCACTAGAGAACGAACTTATAAAATGGAAAACAAACACACACACACCAAAAAAATTAAATAAAACCCTTTCTGAATGCTGTCAAAATTGATTGCCAGCAGGCAGCTACTATATTGTCATCCTCCATAGAAGGAATTCCACAGGTAAAGAAAATGGACAGGAAGCCAAGGGGGTATCAACTACTGGTCTATAACTTTAGATTTCTGAGAATGTCACTTTCTATTTCACTACTGGAACATTTTTATGACATTATCTTAAGCTTTTCAAAAGAGAAAATATTCTCATTACATGGGTAAACTGAACATAGGATAAGTCATAGTACAAAGGACAGCAGATACTCTCCTCTGGACCAAAAGCGTTACATTTATAAACACCATCATGGATGGAAGTCTGTTTCAAGAGATCTAACTGAAACAAATAAATTGTGAAAGTGAAGACTTTTTTTATAAAGTAATTCTAAAATATGTTAGAAATTACTAAAAACAAACAGTAAGCTTCTTACCTGTAACGAGTTTTCTTCAAGTTGTATCCTCTCATGAAACCCCACTTAGGTAATTCTGGTGCCATCTAGTGTTCAACTCAGATCATAGCAAACACTTTTCCTTTAATTTCCCCATGTCCTGACATCACCTCTCCTGGGGCGTATATATAGCCCCACCTCAGCCTTCTTCTCCCTACTGCAAGTGGGGAGGAGGAGGGGAGTTGGGACTTGGTGAAACAATACAACTCGAAGACGACTCATTACAGGTAAGAAATGTACCATTCTTCTTCATTATCCTCTCACCCAGTCCCACAATAGGTAGAAAGCAAAATGCTGGAGACAGGTTGCAGTTCAAAGCCAACATAGGCCCATTTATTAGGCAAACAGGGAAAACAATACTGATTGGTCAAACTTGGCCTCCTTTTGATCAGCCATATCAATAGCATAATGTTTAACAAAAGTGGCTGCCTTACAAATGTCCCCCAGTGAGACATGCCCGAAGGCTGCAATTGAGGTGGCCATGACCCGGGTAGAATGGGCCCAGACCCTCTCGGGAACTGGAAGCCTCGCTATTTCATAGCTTTTAATTATACATATATTTCTAAAATTACATCCAATCTCAAGCCTGTTGGCCAAGGAACCACTAGGGCATTCTCCAGTGATCCTTCTCCTTCCCCTGCTCAGGAGAAGAGGCAAGGGACTTTTGTGTTGTCTCTGAGGCAGAGATCTGCCACTGGAGAACCCTACTTGCAAACCACTGCCTGAAAGGTTGAGTGCTTCAGAACCCATTCATAGGACAACATTCAGGATCTGCTGAGGCCATCTGCCTCCAAATTGTCCAAGCTGGCTACATGCACACCCACTGGGAATTCCTCCCTGCAAAGACACCATCCCCACAGGCTGGAAGGAGTGTGTTTCTCTCTGCCTGTTCAAGTAAAACCTGACTGCCATGTTGTCTGTACAAATCAGTACACGTTGTCCATAAACGAGTAGTTTGTAGTCCCTTAAGGCCAGCCAAATCTCCCTTGGTTCCAAAATGTTTATGTATAACAGACAGTCCTGGAAAGACCAAGTCCTGCTATGGAGAGAATCCCAGAATACACCCCCAACAGCCAAGCATGATAGTAGTGAATCAACAGACAGGGTTGGCGACTGCTAAAAAGGCACTACTCTGCACAAATTGGTCTTGGCCATCCATCACCTTATGCTGTCGAGAACTTGCTGCAGCATGACCAGTTGCAGATTCCTCAGTCCTGGAAGAGCCAAGGCCAAAGTCACCATTGCAGCTAGTGGAACCTCAACTGGGCAAGGGGAGTTGCAAATGTTGTACATGCCATGAGCCCCAGTAACCTGGAAGATATAATGTAAGCTTGGGATGGATCCTCAGACCAAACAGCACTCCTCCTGAATGGCCTGATATTGGTAATCCGGGGTGAAGACTCTAATCCGTAGGCATCCCAACGGAGCCCCAATGAATTTTATGACATAGGCCAGGATCAGGGAGGACTTTTCATAATTAATGAGGAGACCCACATCTAAGAAAAAAAGTGCACACATTCCTTATTAGGATCTTGGAAGATTGAGCCCTAAAAATCCAGTTGTCTATATATGGATATACAAAAAAAACCTCTCCAGCAGAGGGCTGCCACCACCAGGGTCAGACACTTCGTAAAGACTCAGAGAAGTAGACAGCCCAAAAAGCAGCAGAATGAATTGGTAGTGTCCTCCTTCCAAGGTGAACAAAAAATTGAGGCATACAGGATGAATCGTAACATGAAAGCATGTGTCTTTCATATCTAGGGTGCTGAACACATCCCCTTTCCTGAGACATGGAATAATTAGAGACAAGGTTACCATATGGAATTTACAAAACTGAGCATATTTCAATCTTATAATTAGTCAGTTTTGTGTAGTGGCTAAGTGTGCAGTACCTGGATCAGAAGATCAGGGGAGGCCCCGGTTCAAGTCTTGCCTTAGCCAGAAACTCACTGGGTGACATTGGGCCAGTCACAATATTCTCCCAGTCTAACCTACCTCAAAAAGTTGTTGTAAAGATTAAAAGTTGTGTTGATTAGTTGTATGTGAAGCTTTCTGAGTGCCATGGCAGGGGGGTTCTATATAAAAATGAAAATTATTACATTAAATTGTTCAGTGCCCTTAAGTCAATAATACGTCAGACTTCCTCTGGCTTCTTTGGCACAAAAAATGGGGGCAATAAAACCCTTGGCCCCACATGTCCTGTGGCTCTGGCTCTATGGCGCATTGTCCAGCAACTGCCAGATTTCCATTTGCAGGGCTGCATACGCAGTTAAATCCCACAGGGTCTTCAGGTGCACCAGCTGGCCCTCCGGCCACAAGGCAAAATGCATGGAATAGTCATCCACAATAGTGGTCAGGACTCATCTGTCAGAGATGACGGCCCACCAGGCAGCCTATCCCCAAAGGAAGGGACCTCCCAAAGGATGGGACCTCAAGGCTAATCCTGCAGGGGGTGGGGAGTAGGAACCCACTGCTAAAAGCATGAGAGGGGGTTCTGAGAGGTTATTTACCCCCTAGCCTGGAACCCAGACCTTTGCGGAGTTCCTGGACTTGTGCATAGGGAATGAGTGGGGGAACACATGGGGGTGCAGGCACCTGGAAGGCTGGCCTGCCCAACTGATGCTGGGGTCGCTAGGGCGGGAGCAGAGAAAAACACTTAAAAGCATAATAAAGTCTCCTTACAAATTCCACCCCGTCCCTATCTCCTTACAAATTCCACCCCATCCCTATCACTACCTATTTTAGGTTATCCTTATTTTAGGCATTTGCATTTTTACTCAAAGATAATTACATGAATTTCACACAGTTAAGGTGTGCACCTATAAATGCCTAAATTTTAGATATTCAGTTTAGTTAATATACTAAAACTATTAGTTAACTGCACTTTTTTCAATATTTTAATACTTATTTACACATTTGACTAATTTAAAAAAATTATTCACTTATCTTCCTCAACCAGTCAATATACTTATTTGTTCAGTAATTACAGCAAATAATATCTTGGAGTTGATATTCTATTTAAATCTCCTAATTATGGCTTATTGAATGTTGCCAAAGTTCATAAAAGTCAAGACTCTTAAGTAAGCCATGAAGGCAGGGGGGGAGGAGGGGGATAATTAAATAGCGTTGATATTGATTTGTGGTCTCCAGGGTGGATTTGACAAGTAAGTGTGTCAAGTAAAGGAAATATTTACAAAATATTTTCTTATACAAAATGCTCAGTGTCTCAAAGAAATATGCATTCAATTTGTACTTGGGGTCTGTATGCTTTTAAATAATCTGAACTGACCACTGGCTACAGACAGAGTGATAAAGCGATAGAAATTATCAAAGTAACTACTAAAAAGCTGCTGCCACGAATACAATACAGGAAATCTGCAATGATCATTTGAAAATCTCCCGTGATAAAAACAGTTCCAAGGAAGTTTAGTCTATGAAAGGTAGAGGCACTGGGTACTTTGACATTTCTGGTCTTAGAAGTAAATTAAAAGTGGACTTCTAATCCAATTTTCTTTAAAGAGACTGTCCAGAGGGATAATGCAAAAAAAGAAAAGAAAAGAAAAGAAAAAGTGCTGAAACTCTGTCCTCTGTTTTTTTACGAAAGCCCCCAAGTTTCACGGTATTCAAGCTTCCGAAGTTTCAAGGAATGGCCCCCAAAACGTCAGAACTCGGAAAGTCCTGAACTAAGTACAGGGAAGGGGGCTGGTGGCTTGTGCTACTCCCCTGCTCCCCCTTCCCTGGTCCCCACTGACCAGAGAAACAATAGGCCAGCGCAGGGCTATTTGGTGGGGGGGGCTAGCGGGGGCTCAAGGGTGGGATGCTAAGGGAGTGGGGGCTTAGTGGGGGCTGAGGGATAGAGCACTTGCCCTCCGGAGGGGCTACAGCACTCATGGCTTCCTCCAGACTGGGTAAGTTTGGGGCGTGGGGGAGAAGCTGAGTATGTTCAGAAGGGTCAAATGGCCCCTTCTGAGTATGCTCAGACCTTCCCAACATGATGCTGGCAGCGTCACCACACTGCAGGGACCATCTTAGAAAGGTCGGAGCATGCTCAACTTTTTTTCCCCAAAAAACCCTTACCCGGTCCACCAGAGGAAGCCACGTGTTGCAGGAGACCCTCCAAAGGGCAAGTACTCTATCCCTGCAACGCCTGCTGGGCCCACACTCCCTTTTCCCTGGCCCATTCCCACCCATCATGCCTGAATCCCTCTAGCCTCTGGCCCCCTCCTCAGCCCCCGCCCTTAGAATTTATTAGTATTCTCGAAGGGTCTGAGGTCCGATATCAGAGTCCTTGGAAAAAGTTCTGAGTGAAGGCTGAGGATTCAGTCCCGGTACTCGGAACCTCGAAAATCCTCATGAGTACACAGAGAATCTCTTTGGTGCAGCCCTAATACAAGTGCATGTGATTCTATTTTATCTTCGTCAACAGACCAACTAATAAAATAGTCCCAACATGCTCTGTAACTACAAAACATCCATATTTTACACGTGTTAAGTCTAGGATGTGTTAGGTCAGTGGTTATCAGCCGATGGGTTGTGATCCACTAGTCCATTTCAGGAGGGTCTTATTGGGTCACAGAGGAATAAGACGAGCAAGGGGAGGCAACCAAGACTGCAGCAGGAGTGGGACGGTGGTTGAGGCTGCAGAGAGAACAGGGTTCCACTGTGTCAATGTTTGCTTGGGCAATCTTGCTCTCAGACTCTCCCCAGAGCTCTTGGGTCAGCTTGTATAGGGCCACCCCCACATCCTTCCCTCCCAGCCAGTGGTGGAGCCTTAGCTCCAGCTTGGGTTGCTGTGGAGTGAAGTTGAGGGGGTGGGGGGCAGGAGGATGCTCTTAGTAGCTCTCTTGGGCCCCATATATTCTACAACATCCAGGTTGAACAGTGACTGCTCCCTCATATCCAACCCACAATCCTGGAGAGCTCTTGATTCCTGTGGTGTCGTGTGCCTAACCTACATGGATCCTGATTTATTTATTTTTTAAAAAAAATGTTTTAGTGGGTCTTGCCCATAAAAAGGTTGAGAAAATAGAGATTACTTACCAGTAACTCTGTTCTGAGAGAGAGCTCCGCGAATTCTCACTAGTGGGATTCACTTCCTGCTCCGCAGGTACCGGAAAACCTCATCAGCAGTTTCCAGGCAGAAAAAGTCCTGGAAAAAACTAGAATAAGGTGAGGGCTCCGCCCCTCCTCCCTCCCTCCCCCTCCCACACGAAAGTGCAGGCTCCAGTTCGCACGAGAGCAGGAGGGTATAAAGGGGGGCGGAGCCCACGCCACCTCAGTTCCTTCTAATCCCGTCCCAGAAAGACCGACAGGTACCTCCAAGACAGAGGGGAAGACTGGGCGGGTCGTGAGAATTCACGGAGCTCTCTCGAAGAACAGAGTTACTGGTAAGTAACCTCTATTTCTTCTTCGAGGATCTCCGCGATTCTCACTAATGGGAGAGTGAAAAGCAGATAGAAAGACTTACCTCTGGTGGAGGGAGTCAAGGAGGTGAATGAAGGATGGATTGTAATACTGCTCTGCCAAAGCCGGAATCTGACGTTGCGGCCAAATCCAAAGAGTAGTGCTTGGTGAAAGAGTGCACAAAGGCCCACGTGGCTGCTTTACAGATGTCCTGTAAAGGGACTCCAAGGAAGTAGGAGATAGAAGAAGCAACTGCTCTGGTAGAATGAGCACGAAGATGTGAAGGAGGAGGCTTGCCAGCTTGCTCATAGCATCTTTTTATACAGAGCAAAACCCACTTAGAGAGTCTCTGGGACGTGAATTTCACTCCGATACGTTGCCCACTGTAGGATATGAAAAGAGCATCCGAAGCTCTGAAAGGGCGAGTTCAGGAAAGGTAGAATGAGAGCGCTCGTTTGACGTCCAGTGTATGGAAAGCTCTGTCTGCAGGTGAAGAGTGTGGCCTAGGAAAAAAAACAGGCAAGGAGATGGCCTGGTTGAGGTGAAAAGAGGAGACGACCTTAGGAACGAATGAAGGGTCTGTGCTGAGGTCTACTCGATCCATTTGGAAAATGGTGTAAGGAGGGGAGGCCCGAAGCGCAGCTAGTTCGGAGACCCTCCTAGCAGATGTGATGGCCAATAAGAAAGCTGTCTTAATAGAGAGGTTCTCCAGAGACGAGGATGCCATCGGCTTGAAGGGAGGACCCATCAGCTTGGTGAGGACGAGATTCAAGTCCCACGGTTGTGTAGGTTGGGAAGAGGGACGGAAGGAGTTGACTAGTCCCCTCCAAAAGGTCTTCATGAGGGAGTGAGAGAATTAAAGTCTCTGTGCCCGGAGGGCAGAGGCGAGAAGAGAGAGCAGCAAGGTGTACTTTACGAGAAGAGATGGAGAGGCCCAAACCTTGGAGGTGTAGCAGATATCTGAAAAAGTGGTTCATCGACAATTCGTGTAATTTGCAGGGTAGGGTCGCACACCAAGACGTGAAACGTTTCCATTTTGCAGAGTAGCATGCCCGGGTCGATGGGCGACGGGAGTTAAGTAAGATTATAGCCACTTCGGGGGAGGCATCATGGACTAAAACCTGATCAGCCAGGCAGAGAGGTGGAGCGACTTGAGGTCGTGATGGAGGATCGACCCCTGGTCCTTGGAAAGGAGATCGGGAAGGAGAGGTAGACTGACTATATCGATGGCGATGGAGCGAAGAGTTTGGTACCAGGGCTGGTGGGGCCACGCCAGGGCTATTAGGATGACGTGCGCCCGGTCCGTCTGGATCTTGTGCAGAACCTTGTACAGGAGAGGGATGGGAGGAAAGGCATATAGCAAGGGCCCTCTCCAAGAAATGGCGAAGGCGTCGGAGATCGACTTCGGAGCGTGTCCTGCCCTGTTGCAAAACTGAGGAAGTTTCGCATTTTATTGTGAGGCGAAAGATCGGTGGTGGGAGTGCCCCACAGATGAAAGATATCTGAAAGGACGTGGTCGTTGAGGGTCCATTCGTGTTGGTTGGAGGATTTGCAGCTGAGCTGGTCTGCTAGGGAGTTGTCCTGCCCTGCAAGGTGGACAGCGTGTAGGTGGATCTTGTGATGGATAAACCACGTCCAGATGGTCTGAGCCTCTAGGGAGAGAAGGGTAGATCTTGCACCTCCCTGTTTGTTGATATACCACATTGCTGTGGTGTTGTCTGTGAGGACTAGAACGTTGTGATTTTCGCCGATGTTGAGGAGAGCAGCAAGAGGCCATCTGATGGCGCGCAGCTCTGATAGGTTAATGTGCATGTGCTTCTCTTCTTGGGACCACAGACCATGGACAGTGAGTTTGTTGATGTGTGCCCCCCATCCTGTGAGTGACGCGTCTGTCGTGAGTGAGACGTGCATCAAAGGAGGGTCGAAGGGCATCCCAGTGAGTACGTGTTGGGGACAAGTCCACCAAATGAGGTCGTGATAGACTTCTTGTGGGATGGTGATGTGCATGGAGAGAGGGTGGCGAGTGGGGTCGTAGACTCTTGCGAACCATTGCTGTAGAGTTCTGAAGTGGAGACGAGCGTAAAGAGTCACTGCAGTGGTGGCTGCCATCAGGCCCTGGAGACGGAGGAAGAATCGTACTCGTCTTCTGGGTTTTGTCTGAAGGGGTAGGATGGTTGCCAGCAGGTCATGGAACCTGTTGCTGGGTAAGAATGCTCTGGACCGGTTGGTGTCGAGGATGGCCCCTATAAATTGAAGTCGTTGCGTGTGGACGAGGTGAGACTTCTTGTGGTTTATGATAAACCCCAGACCCTGCAGGGTCTTTAGTGCCAAGTTCAGCTGGGTCGTTAACGTGTGAGGGGATGGGGCCACAAACAACCAATCTTCCAAATACGGGAACACTCGTATCCCCAGAGTTCTGAGGTGGGCTGCGACCACTGCCATGCACTTTGTGAACACCCTGGGGGCTGTAGACAGGCCGAAGGGGAGTACAGAGTACTGGAAATGATGATTTCCTACGAGAAAACGTAAGTAGCATTGATGAGGTGCTTTTATGGAAATATGAAAGTAGGCGTCTTTAAGGTCAAGGGAGGCCATCCAATCTCCTTCTTGTAGGCCCAGATAAATGATGGGAAGGGAGGTCATGCGAAATCTAAATTTTCGAATATACTTGTTTAGATGCCGAAGGTCGAGTATGGGCCGGAAGCCCTCGTCCTTTTTGGGGACGAGGAAGTAGTTAGAGTAGAACCCGGTATTATGCTGAGACCGTGGTACTTCTTCGATAGCCCCTTTGGAGATAAGTTCCTGGATTTCAAGTAGTATTTGAGGTTTGGGGGGGGGGGCGAAGGGATGGGGGCGGGGAATCGGGCGGTAGCGAGTGGAACTGTATAGAGTACCCACAGACGATGATCATAGGTGAGAGGCCCAGAGGTGGTAGAAGGGTCAGAGACGGTTACGAAAAGGAGGAGATTGGAGAGAGGCTCCCTTGACCTGGACAGCCTCAAAAACGCTGTTTGGAAAGGGGTCCAGCAGAGGAGGTAGAGGATGACTTGCCCCTGCCCCTTTGTTTTTGGAAGCGCCGACAGGACTGGTTGGAGGATGGCTGTTGCTGCTGGAATTGGGGTGAAAACCTCCTATTGCCCTGGGAGGAGGCTAGATACCGTTGTCGAGACTGGTATGGGTGGTATGTATAGGTGGAGGAGGGGAAAAAGGACCTTTTCCTAACTGAGCGAATTACCCCCGCGAACCTGCCAGTCTGACACATTTCCTTCACCTTCTTTAAGGTGTCATCAGTGGAGGTCGCAAAAAGGCCCTCTCCATCGAAAGGAAGGTCTTCGATGCGTGCCTTATTTTCGGGGGCTAGGGCAGCCAAGCATGGCACCTAAGGGTTACAGCAGAGGCAATACCTCTAATATTGGCGTCAGCAATATGCATGTTGGCTGTCAGCTGAAATCTGGCAATCTGCATACCTTCCTGTTGAAGGGCTAAGATCTGGGCCGGATCGGAGGCCCTACTCAGTTGTGCCCAAAGCCAGTGTTGGTAGCCACAAAGAGTGGAGCCATAGTTGGCAGCTCAGAGGGAAAGAGTATCAGAGGAGAAGATCTTACGGCCTATTACATCAAGGCGTCTGCCCTCTTTGTCAGCAGGAGAAGTTTGGAGGCCGCCCGCCCTAGACTTAAGGGAAGCAGCTGCTATAACCAGGGAGTTAGGGACAGAGTGTCTATAGAACATTTCAGCTCCCTCTCTGGGTATGGCGTAAAGGGAATCTGCCAATTTGTTGGTGGGTAGAGCAGAGGCGGGTTTGGCCCATATGGATTTGGAGGGCTCTAATAACTGGTCCAGGATAGGTAGCATGATTTTCCCCGAGTCCCCAGATCCTAGGATCCCGAAGACTGGTCCAGATTGGGATTTCTTAACAATCTTAGTAGGGAGGCTGGGAAGAGCGGAGCTTAGTCTCCTCAGCATGCCCTGAAAGGCCTTGGTGTCCTCGGTAGAAAGGGAGGACATGGGGTCTGCTATAGCATCCGTGGGTGGTGGAGAGATGGTCTCATTCTCATCTTGTAAGGAAGAGGTGGAAGATACAGAGCCCGCACCCTCAGATGAGGCTTCGTGCTCTTGCTCCAGTGGTACCAGGGCAGGAGCGTCTCTCGCTGGGGCTAGCAGCGAGTCGAGGAGAGATGGTCCTCTCATTGGGTCTAACCTTGGTTGCGTGCTAGGAGGAGGTACCGGGATCTGTTGCAGCAGTAGCGGCAGGTGGGGTACCGGTGGTACCATCGATACCGGAGGCGGCATTGCGCCCTGGTGGCGCGAGGGTCTTGGAGAATCCGGAGGAGGCCTGGATATAGTAGCCGTCGGTGGTGCCCTGGGCGGTGCTGGGGGTATAAATCGGGATTGCGACGGTGGAAGGGCCTGCTGGTCGATGGTGAAGTCGCCCTCATAGAGCGAAGGAGAACGAGATGGGCGATGGTACCGGTATTCGTGGTAGTCGTGATGCTCATAGCCATGGTAGTGGGCTGGATCGGTGCGGCGGTACCTGGTGAAGTCGTCATGATGGTACCAGAAGTCATCCCGAGGGAGCAGCAGGAGTATGGTGAACGGGAGCGATGGTCCCGAGATGGTCGACGTGATCTCTCATAGAAGGAAGGTCCCGGGCGCTGGTTAGGATTAGTCTCACCTCTGTATGTGGAGCCCGAGGGGGATCGGTGATGCCTCTGAGATCCCTGATGTAGGGGATGAGAGGCGAGCACGTCTGCATCATGACGCTCCGTGGAGGGAAGCGGAGAGGCCCGCTGTGTAGTCGGTGCCGCCGTTATCCCAGGAGTGGGTATGTCGGGTACCGAAGGTGCCAGAGTCATCTCCACCCTAGCCAGGGTTTGAGGAGGTGTGACTCTCGACGGTGCCGGTATTAACGCCGCCCTAGTCCAGGCAGGCGTCGGTGATGATGGTCACGGTGCCGGTTGGGAGAACAAGGTCTCAACCAGGAGTAGGCGCAGAGCCGCTTCGTCTGCGCTATGGGACCGCTTCTTTTTCTTTTTGTGCTCCCCTTGGTACTTGTGGTGCTCCTTAGAAGCTACCACGGTGCCGATGCCGGTGGAACCAGTGGAGCCGGTGGTCACCGAGTGAGAGGCGGTGCTGATGGATGCAGCGGTAGCAGCGGTAACCGAGTGCGAGGGAGAGGCCGCTTGCAACTCGGGAGAGCTCTGTCTGGGTTGCGCAGCGGCAACAGCGGGAGGATCCATTGGTGCCGAGCGGGAAGAGAGCGACAGAGGCTCGTCTTCGCCTCCCTGGAGAGCTTTTTTGGTCAAAAGTTCCTGCAGCCGCAGGGCTCTCATACGGAGGGTGCACTGAGTTAGTTTGGCGCAATAGGGGCAGGTCCTTGTGTTATGCCCCTCTCCCAGACAACCAAGACAGAGCTCGTGAGGATCACTCACCGACAGCGTGGCTGGGCACGATGCGCAGCGTTTGAAGCCCGGATGCTTAGGCATGCTTTGCCGGCCCTAGTGAAGGGGGTGAGCCCTGGGGAGGCCCCGAGAGTGGGTGAAGATGGAGTTGAGGAAATTCTTCCTCTATCTTTCTATTAATTTTCTTTCTTCTTTTATGCTAACAAGGAGTGTTGAAAAGCACGGAGGTCTTCCAACGCAGTTGGAAGGAACTGAGGCGGCATGGGCTCCGCCCCCCTTTATAGCCTCCTGCTCTCGCGTGAACTGCAGCCCACGCTTTTGTGCGAGAGGGGGAGTGAAGAGGGGTGGATCCCTCACCTTATTCTAGTTTTTTCCAGGACTTTTTCTGCCTGGAAACTGCTGACAAGAGGTTTTCCGGTACCTGCGGAGCAGGAAGTGAATCCCATTAGTGAGAATCGCGGAGATCCTCGAAGAAGAACACAGTGTTAGGCCAATATGCTTCTGGAGAGAGAGATTTTCAGGAGTACAATATGGCAACAGGCAAGCTTATCACATATCTGAATACACTAATGAAGCAACAAAAAAGATTGAGTCCAGAGACCAAGATTATTAACTGTTTCTGAGGTAGTGGTTCAGGAGGTAAAGACCTAGATGGGAAAAAGGTAGCGATAACTTTGTGCTTTCCAGCTGCTAGTATGGGATCAGCACAACCCCTATTCCCATACAAAATTAAGCAGCTCCAGTACTTTCTGACAACTAGCTGTAGATTCCCAGACCCCAAATAATTTACAAACAAAGCAATGGTGCAGCATTACCTCCTGAGAATCTTCTGGAGGTGGTATAAGACTTGATTTGAAAAGGCATTTGGTGGGAAGGGATAAATTGGGGTTTGGGATGGTTTGGGGGATCGGGAATGGGGTGCTGATATTGGGTGAGTTTAGGTGGGAGTTGTGGTAGGGCTCGGGAAGTTAGTTTCTTATATTTTAATGTATTTATGATTTTTAGCCTCCCAGAGTTTGAATGAACTCCAAGGTCATCTAGTCCAACCCGTTTGATCTAGCATGTCACAACATCTCTGACGTATAGGTGTCTGGCCTGTTTGAAAGCCTCCAATGACAGAGAGCTTACAACCTCTCTGGGCAACATGATGCATTGCCAAACAGGTCTTACTAGTGAATATTTATTAGTCATTAAATTAGCTCTCTAGAATATTGTGTATTATCATTTCATTATTTTTAAAACTTGCAGCCACCTGAAAATGACTGCTGTCAAATGTGACTTTTTAGTCAGTCACTAAAACAAAACGCCCATCACAGACTAACAATATTTAACATAATGACAGAGTGGCCCAGATTTAATATAAATATGCAAAGGCCAGTGACTCGTTATTTACAAGGTCAGTAAATAAGCTATTATCTCTACATTCTACAGAGATATTCTACATATTCTCTATAATGGAATTAATAGCATTCCATTAGCCTTATATTTGTTTCTTCAAAGACCAGGATTATATAACTACATAAATTCAAACTGTTTGGGCTTTGTATTTAGCAAACACACTTCCCTATTAACACTAGATATTAAATCAGATAATTAGCACAATTTGACTCCTTAAAAAAATGTAGTACCTTTACTTTAAGTGGCAGGTTACATGTGTATGAAATGCTTTTTTTAAACCATAAATTAGGCATTATGACAACCCATGCAAAAGGATAAACAGATTGAAAAACAAGGCAATGTGGGGATTAGCAAGAGCCAAACTTCCTAAACAACTCAGGTACAATATTTTAGAAGCCTATTTCAGAATCACTTTAGTACAAGTCTGATGCTAATTCACTGAAATTCTCCTCATCTATCTTCACAAGATGATGATTTTGATATAAAATTAGCCAGGAAAAGTTAAGGCTTAATGTTTCAGCATAGCTACTTCTCATGAACAAACTTCAGCTACTAAACAAAGTGCTAAGATGGGAGTGAGGATGTGATGGGCAAAAAAAAATTAAAATATACTATTGTGTATACAAAACAAGTCTTTAAAATATGTACATTCTCACAAAGGAAATTTCAATGGTCCAAATGTCAAGGCTGTCCCTCAAGATTTTTCTGCTTAGCTTATCAGCTTTTGACACATAAGTAATACATCTCTCCATCCATTGACATTTGAGTTAATTACGAATACTCAACATCTCTCCACTCAGTAGTATTTTTTTATTTTTTTTTAATCTATCTGCTTTTATAAATCAAAAATCATGAATCAAAGAGCAAAAGCTTATCTCAAAACAGGTCATGCCTTGGTTTTCCAAAAGAGGGAGATATAACTCCATTAGTAAACTCAACTGATGCTTTTATTGCAATGAGGCACCTAAAAGATATTGTAGTAAGGTACTGAAATAGAAGGGTACCTTCTCTTTTTTTATTTTTACTTTTGCATTAAATGTCACTCAAATGCCTTTTCTGGTTAGTGTAAAAAAATACCACCAATCTAGTCCACAAAAAAAACCCGACATCCACATCCACACTATTCTCACTAAGACAGAGACACTAAGTAATCACCACTGGGGGAGGGGGGCGGGAATCAGACACCAAGTATACAAGCAATACTGGGGACAAAAAGGTACAAGACACCTACAGCAGACCTCATACAGTTGTAAAGGACAACCACAATGGCTTTATCATAAAGTAACGCTCTGGACTGAAAAATAACGGTTTATGTAAGGTTCTTATGTAACCTCATTGTAGAAAAACAGAGGCGGTATTCTATACTAACTCCCGCTAGCCGATTCAATAAGCTACACAAACAGTAGCTGTACACAGATAGCAATTGTTGACATTGATTTAGTTAAGCATAGGGAGGCTTGGGGGGAGAGGGGAAGATTTCAATTTCATATCTAGTACCCTTGAGCTTTTCTTTATTCAGACTCCTTCAATCTAATCTGACTATTTCTTGATATTTACATCACAATTCTAAATTCAGAATCAACTAAGTGAGCCTTGGGGTGGGGGGAGGGGTAAAACATGACTCCTAGAATAGTTGTCTAGAAAAATACAGTTTATTTAGATAGGTCTATTTCGTACTCTAAATGTCTCAGACATGTGTGGCTGGACACCCTGAAATGGATGCAACCCCAAGCTAGACTACTAAATCAACTGATTCAGAAAAAAGAATTGGCTGCCAGAACAAAGAGAACTTGGATCACAACCTCTCCATTGCACAATAGCTCTTCAGCCCTTGACCTCTAACCAACAGATACTCAAATTAGCAGAGGTTCCATTGTAATCTTAAACTGAGATGATTACACCAATGACGATAACAGGCAACTTTCAGATCACAATTACAAGTAAGGAACTTAAAAATGATTCCACATCTCATTTTGCCGTGAAACTCAAATACATCATCAAAGCTCTCCCCAGGAGACTCACTAAACTCATCCCCACCAACCTTGCCCCAGGGACTTTCTACATGCTTCCTAAATAGAGTTGGCATGCCGGTCAACTGACCGCCTATTATTTGACCATGGTCAAATATTGTCAAATATTCCCTAAAGCCAAGAATGTCACTGTGTAGGTGCGGTGGCAGCTTACCTCTTTTTATTTCATTGTGTCATTTGTTAGCAAGGGCAGGAGTGAGGGTTGCTTGCCCAGTAGCACTGCAGCAGTCAGGGGACACACACACCCTTCCCACCCTATACTCACTTTCATACACATACCAGACATTTCCCCCAGCCCCTATAACATTGGCTATAGACAGCCCCACATTCCATTTAGGAGCTGACATCCCTTGTGCTGTTTTCTCTCCCCTGAGCTTCTTCGGCCTCCTTTCCTTCCCCTCCCCTCCTATTAAACCATGTGGGGCTGCAGGAGGTACTCTGTCTGTGCTAATGGAGAAGCCAGATCTAGCAGCATAGTAAAGCTTCTCCTACTGGCTATTTGCTTTAACTGCAGGCATCTCCAAACGGAACACAAGCAGTCATCACTCTACTGTGTTTGCTGCAGGAACCAGGAAGTACCCCCTCCATGTGAACCGGCTGTCTGCTATGTAAAGTTCCTAGGAGGAACTGGACTCAAGTCTTCGGAAGGGGCGGGGGAGGGGGGGGACCAGTAGCTGTTAGAAACAGAACTGAAGACTACTGGTTGCATTCAACACAAGAAGATACTATGAGAGATTAAATTATGGAGTCGGGGGAATGCCAAAAATCATTTGTTTGGAAGTATCTTAGTAGGAAAGTCCGTGGAAAATCTGTTAAAGTTCAGTGAAAATTCTGTTCTGAGTATATGACACATGAAGATAGAATGAAGAAACACTAGTTGAATTTTGTCCTAGGTGTCCAGCTACTGTTAAAGACAGATTACTGCAGTCAAACAGCAGAGTTTGCTCCACATCAAAATTTGTTTTTCCTCACATTTTCCTTTTACTTCATCTTCAGCATCACAAAGCACAAAATCTTATAATGAAGATATGAGTGATAGTTCCATTTCTACATTGTCTTTGAATGTTTTTTCTACCCCATGTGCTTCAGTATCAAGAACTCTTAATCCTGGAAAGTACTCCGTTGTTATCAAATTGATATTAAGAGGTTTTGGGATCAAATGCCTATGAACAGAAAAAGAAACTTGATTGTATGTTCACTAGAGAGATTTATGACAGCAATAAACCATTCCATGTAGTTGGAAAAGTCTTATATCCTAGATGTTACTCAAAAAAGACATCTAATTTACAAAGTCTCAAGTAGGAAATGGCCTGGAGAAAGGCTTATGTTGAAGTGGAAGATATGAAAGAGAAAGAGTCAGTATTCTTATTGCACAAGCTCCTCATATGTCTAGTTTCCAATGGATGGAGCAATAATCACAAAGAGGGTGTCATCAACTTTATGGTAACAACTCCCAAACCAGTGTTTTTTTCCTTCCAGTGCACAACTGAACAGCACTACATCACCCGATGTATTGCTAACCGTAACCAGTTTAAAAATATCAATGAATTAAGGTCCACAGAAAGTTATTTCATTTGTGACTGACAATGCAGCCAATATGAAAGCTGCTTGGGCTTTGCTGGTAAATGAGTATCTGCATCTTTGATGTTATGGATGTGCTGCCCATGTGATTCTCTTCGTCTGTGATGTTGAGAATCTCACAACTTTCTCATTACATGCATCAAAAGTGAAGAGTATTATCAAGTTTTTCAAAAAATAAAGAAATACCAGCAGCCATATTTCAGTGCCACTTAGTACAGCATTCAGTTGCATCCACACTACGTAAGCCGCCTTGTACTTGATGGGCATCCTCTATTAAAATAATCTCCAACATCTTCAAACATGCAAGAAGGCACTTCAAGTCAGCTGCTGTCGAGGAAAGAGTGGTTGGGTTTTGCCCTCAAGTAATCTACACTGACATTCTTGATGATGTGTTTTGGATGAGAAACTCAACATTTAATTTTACTGCTTGATCCTGTACCTCAGTCCATTCAGAATAGTTTTACATAGTCTGATGCTAAGAATGTGTTCCTGAACATATTTTTGAGAGTAGTAAGTCCAATTACAGAGGCTGAGGAGAAAAAAAATAGACAAAATAGTATCATGGGAAAACTAACTGATCACTCCTCCACATAATGATGTTTATCTTCTTGATCCACATTTCTGGGGTCATGACATTTCCAATTATGAATGTTATTCACCTTACAACCATATAGTGGATTTTGCGAGTTTTAAAGGCTATAACGATGAAAAAACAATTATGGTGGAGATAGCAAATTATAAAGCAAGAAGCAACCCATTCAGTCTTAACACAATGTGGAGTGCAATTTCAGCAGTTGAATCAAAACAACTTGCTCTGTCATCATGGTGGAAAGGGTTGTGTCCTCCTTGCAGTCTAGCTACAGTAAAAGAAGTTCCTTTAACGCTCCCATGTACTACAGGATGTACGGAACAAAAATGGTCAGGTTGGGGAATCATCTTTCCAAAAACCACAACATCTCCATTGCTGGGAAACTTATTAAACTATTCAACTCCATTTCTGGGAGTCCATTCTGGATGGTGAAGAAGAACGAGTAGACACCTGAGAGCCTCCAATGTGGGGGAACGTGCTCGATGGCACAGTTTTCCAGCAGATGATCAATTGCTGCCAACATTCTCTGATGTTTTGACTCATCCTTGAATCTGGGATCTTGGAGGCCAAGACTCAAACTCAATTGAGTATCATTTTGAGATTGTTTCTCTCACCCATAGATCTGAAATTGTGTGTTGCCATTGCACACTGAACTCCTGCAACCATCCTCCAATGCAGGATGGGCTGGGTGAGAGAGAGTTCCCGTTGTGCCAAGGGCTGGCCAGGCTTGTCTTGGTTGGGGGGATGCCTGGATAAACTGGCGGGAGTATGGGCTCCCCTCTGCCATTTATTCCTAGTGTTGTTGAAGCCACCTCGACGAAAGGAGGAGCAAAAATAAAATGCCTGCTTTGGGCGAGAGCACTTTCTATTGTCCTTCCCTGTGGGGTTGACTGGGAGCCCTGGTTTAAAATGCCTTAAAATGGCTTCTTACATCTTCCCTTTTGCACTATCCTAGCCCTCATTTATTATCGATTTCCCCTCATTTTAAAAAATTAATTTGCCATTGACTCTTTCCCCAACCACCACCCCCCTCCACACACACAGAAAACTCCCCTTCATCTATTTCTAATCTTCTTTAACACCACCTAACCAGAGCGCACAGTTTGCACAAATTTCTGTGCATGCATATCACATCGGGCATGGAATCATCCCCACCATATTTACATAAGTCTTAACTTGCCAGAGTATGTGATCAAGGCCAATAGTATAGCTAGGTTTAAAAAGGATTGGGTAAGTGCTTCAAGAGGATTGGGTAGGTCCATTAACAGCTATTAGCCAAGGAAGTTTAAAGGACATAACTTCTTAGTGTTGGGAGTGGACAACAGGGAATGGATTACCAATTGTGACCTGATTGGGTACTTCCACCAAGCGACCCAGTTTGGCCACTGTTGGAGACAGGATGTTAGGCTCAATGGACCATTGGTCTGACCTAGTATGGCACTAATGTTCTTATATATAGTGGGACTTAAATAACTGTTTACTCAGGGCTCACTGCAGCAAGAAACCTTAAATTCTGCAACCTGTCAAGTCAAATTCTGCAAATTCACCGTAAGCATTAACATTTGCATAATTACACACACACATTATATACACACACACATATACACACACAGACTAATATATATATATATGTCTGTGTGTGTATATATACACAAACATACACACACACGTACGTGTACACATATACATATATTATATGTGCGTGTGTGTGTTAAAGCCCCAGACCTCCCACACCATACGGATCTAAGACCCCCACCCCCATCCCACAATTAATCTCCCAGGAGTCTATTCACCCTTAGGGGTCGTGGTCACACTTCCCTGACAGATGGCAGCTGCAACAGCAGATTAAGTTTGGGGTCAGGCAACAAGTTTATGCCTGAGTCAGGATTTAAAGATCCTAAAGACAGCTCCCACTGCAGTTTCACTGCAATTTCAGCATGGCACTGCGAGGACTGGCTGATTATGCAAAAAATACTGCAAACTGCAGCAATGCAGTCAACACAGGTCCCTGTCTATAGTGTGACTGCACCGAATATTGTTTGTAATTCTAGTCACCACAACTCGAAAAAGATATAGCAGAATTGGAAAAGGTACAGAGAAGGACAAAAAGATAATGGATATAGAACGGCTGCTGTACAAGGAGAGGCTTGATAGGTTAGGGTCTTCAGCTTTGAGAAGAGACAACAGAGGGGATAGGATAGAAGTTTATAAAATCATGAATGGTGTAGAATGAGTAAATAGAGAACAGTTATTTATCCTCTCAAAACAATAGAACTAAGAGTCACACCATGAAACTAACTGGCAGTAGATTTAAAGCAAATAAGGTATTTCTTTTCTACTCAATGCACAATTAACTTATGGAATTTGTTGCTAGACACTCTGGTCAAGCTAATAGTATAGTGGGGTTTCAAAAAATATTGTATAAGTTCTTGGAGAGTAGGTCCATTAACAGCAATTAGACAAGTAGCTTGGGGGACATAATCTCTGACTGTTGGGAGCTTGAAATGAAGAGGTCGGTCACCCCATTAAGACCTGTTGGGTACTTCTCCCAAGAGGTCAAGACCACATTCACACCTTCAGCTCTGGTCAATGCATATTTTGACTCCAGGAGCAAATCTGGAAGTCAACACATGTGCGGGGTTTGGCCGACATTAAAGCCCTCCTGTGAGGCTTGCTGCTCTGCACTATTCCGGGTTTTTGCTGTCAAAGCCGTGCAAGAGGGCCTTCACACTGGCCAAACCCCATGCGTGTTTTGGTTTCTAGATTCGCTCCCAGAGTCAAAATATGTGCGGACCGGCCCAGAGCTGAAGGTGTGAGTGTGGTCGAAGATTGGCAACAGGATTCTGGGCTTGATGGACCATTGATCTAACCCAGTATGGCACTTATGCTCTTGTGGCTATTCTCTAGGCAATGAAATGTATGCACATCTGGGCAAAGATCACATATGAAAAGAACACATTTCTTTCCCTTCTGCCAGTTATCTATACTTCAGAAGTAAACCTGAATCTAGTAAAGACTTCCAATTTCTCAGCTAGAATTTGGAACACACAGCCTATTTCTCCAACAAAGAGGTAGATTATCTTCACCAGCTGTTTGCTACTTTTCCTGATTTACTAACAATTGCCATTTTATTTGGGATAAAGCAGTTTTTCAGCAAACCCACACCAATATCATTCTGATACGACATCATTCATACCACAGTGTCAGTTGTAAGTCAAATGCAACAGAGACCATTTGACTGAGCTCAAAGTTTTAAACTGAGTTTCCTTTGTGTTTGATTTTTATCTATTCTCACTCAGTTATAAATGAGTTATCAAAGAAATCTACCCATTAGCTGTTAATTCATGACAACTTCATTGAACAATCCCTAAGCCACCATTGATTTTTTTTACTGACAACCTTCTAACCGCTACAGGTTTTTGGTAAAAGCTACATTACACAGGCCTGTCATCAAGCCCAACTTTTACCATTATAATAGAAGAGAATCACCATGTCAAGTCACTTAGAATAAACTAGGTTAAAGTATACACAGGTAGGATTTAAAATGCTCCATGCACAATATCAAACATCAACAGTGTACTACACAAATTTATTACCGTGTATATTATATTAATTATTATTATAGTAGTAGCAGCAGCAGCAGCAGCAATGTGCCTGTAGCTGAACGGCCATGATTACAGACAGGCTCCAGCCCTGAGGAGCTTGCACTCTAGGATAAAAAGGGATGGCAGATAAGGGAGTGGGGAAGATAGGGAGAAATATTCACGAAGCCAAGAATTTCAGATGCTCGCTAAGCTAAGCACATGAGAATAAGGGTGACTCTGAAGACAGAATCAGGAGCAACATTAGTAAGCAACCTATGAGTGAGAAGCTAGAGAAAGCTTTCAAAAAACACAAAATCTATTGTGGCTCAGTAGAAGGGGAAAATATCAATTATTCATTAATACAAGTTTTCCAGTTTACAGAAGTAAAAGCCTCAGAAGGTTCAGCCCCGCCCGTCTGCATTCAACATTCCAGGGCAAAGCAGCATAGACTAAATGGCCCTACTGTTTAAAGTGGGATACTATCATCAGCGATTAACCAGGAGTTTTACAAACTGGGTGTTTTTAAGTGAGATGCTACAAGGCACGATCACCCAGGAGCCACTTATCCAAACACCCGTCTGAAGGTGGGGCAGGGGGAATGCATGCTCCCAAGAGCCACGCAGCACCCACGCATAGCCACTCAGGGAGCACTGCCAAGAAATCTGGAGCGTTCCTTGCAGGGCAAGACAAAAGAGTCCGTGGAAACAGGCGGGTGGCTATTCAGCCCCTACTTGTATGAAACGGGGTGACCAGCAGACCAGTCCGCCGCTCATAGGCGCTGTGGGCAAGGGACACAGCCTTTGCAAGTCATAAGAACTGGCTGGAGTCCTGGTTCCCCAGTGCTCATGCTGGGATCTATTTTTATTTATTTATTATTATTTTATGCTTTTTACCCCGCCCCCAGCAGCTCAAAATGACTTCCATGATAAGTCACTCCCCTCCTTCTGTAGACAATGCAAGACCTGGCTGTCTCTCCAGGTGTTCGGTGAGGGGGACAAGTAGTGGGGGTGGGGGGGGGGTTTCCTTGTGGGGGATGGGGTATTGGGTTATTCAGGCTTTATCGGTCTTATAAATCTCTTTTATAAACTTTACTGGTATTTTATTGTATTTTTTATATTATGTTTTATTTATTGCACACCACCCCGGGCTGCCATTGGGCAGGAGGGGGCAGGTTATAAAGTATGAAAATAAATAAAATAAATAAAAATAAAATGAATAAAATATGTATCAAAATATAATAAAGTAGATAACAAACAATATAAAATACAATAAGAACCATAAAACAATTCAAACTGCGTGCCATAAAAATCCAAAAACCCGCCCCACCCAAAAAGCACCCTCAACCCTTCCCCCCACCCCCTCAAAAGGCCTGGCAGAAGATCTATGTGTTACACTGACGACAGAATGAGAGGAGATCTGGGCTGAGGCTAACCCCCCGCCAGGAGCAAGTTCCACAGCACTTGAGCAGACGCAGAGAATGCCCGCCTGTCGGTCCCCACCATTCTATAACGAAGAACCTTCAGGAGGGGCACACACCCCCTCCCCCCGATGACTGCAGGAGCCACCCAGTGGCCCAGGAAGTGAGGCAGTCCCTCAGATAAATAGGGCCCAGGCCACGACGGGCTTTATAGATCATAACCAGAACCTTGAATTGGGCCCAGAAGACTATAGGCAGCCAGTGCAGAGCCTGGAGCACCGGTGTAATGTGCTCCCAGTGACCCGTCCCAGTAAGGAGACGGGCTGTCACACTGTGCACCAACTGCATCTTCCGGACCGTCACCGTGGACAGTCCCACGTAGAGCGCATTACAGTAATCCAACCTCGAGGTGACAAATGTATGAATGATAGTGGCAACGTCAGAGTTAGAGATGTAAGAGCAGAGCTGCTGCACCAGCTGTAACTGGCAGAAAGCACTCCTGGTCATAGCCAACACCTGGAGATCCAGACGCAGATGGGGATCCAGGAACGCTGCTGGGTTCCGCACCTGAGATGACAACACAGAGTGGACCCCGTCAGTGATGTGCAACCCCCACCCCCCAGATTACCAGACTCTCCAATAAGAATCACCTCCTTCTTGTCAGGATTCAGTTTCATTTGGCTCAACCTCATCCAGTCTACCACAGCCGTCAAGCACTGGCAAAACACCAAGACTGCGGGGCCTGGGTCTGATGAAAAGGAGAGGTACAGTAGCATGGCATCAGCATATTGATGACAATGGACCCCACATCAATGCACCACCTCCCCCATTGGCTGCATATATACACTAAACAAGAGGGGGGACAGAATAGATCCCTACAGGACCCCACACAGGAGACCCCTGGGAGAAGATGTAAAATCTCCCAGGACCACCCACTGTGATCTATCTACCAGGAAGGAATGGAATCACCGCAAAACAGTTCTATCCACCCCAGCAAGGTCCCGCAGGCAAATCACCAGCACCTTATAATTCACTGTATTAAATGCCGCTGAGAGATCAAGTAGAACCAGAAGGGTCGAATGACCCCTATCTAGTTCCACTCACTGGTCGTCAACCAAGGCCACAAACGCAGTCTAAGTGCCACAACCTGGGTAAAAACCAGACTGTGAAGGATCTAGAAAACTGATACGGTCCAGATGTGCCTGCTGCTGATGATCCACCACCCACTCCATAACCTTTCCTAAAAATGGGAGGTTAGGAACAGGCCAGTAGCTCTCTGGGGAGTCAACGTCTAAAGATCGTTTCTTGAGAAGGGGTCGGACCACCGCCCCTTAAGGGACTCTGATAACCTCCCCTCCCGCAAGGAGGCATTGATTACTCTGGCCAGCAACACTCCCACAGTCTCCCTGCTGGACTTAACCAGCCAGAACGGGCAGAGGTCCAATTCACACGTTGTGGCTCCGACTGATTCCAGCACATATGCCACCTCAGTAGATATCACTAACTGAAACTGATCCCATAAACGCTGAACAGACAGAGCATTTCTAACCTCAAGCTTGGCCACTGTCTCCAAAAAGACAGAGTTGAAGTTGTGTTCAATGTGAGCAATGAGAGCCTGCAGGAGGTAATGGGCCGACCATGACATGGGTGAGCCATCAACACCCGCAATCAGTGGGCACCCCACCTCAAGGTCAGTACAGAACAACAGAGGCATGGCAGCTTGCCTCTGTGGCCAGGGTAGCCACCCCGGGAACCCCCGATTTGAATCCCTCCCCACGCATTCCACCTGAGTGGGTGTTCAGTGGCAGTGCCACTCAGCAGACACAGATCCACCCCAGCTTTCCTAATTTAAAAACACTCTCTCTATCAATCTAAAATTTGAAAATTCATGGCTAAACACGTGATGATGAAGTCCTCATTGACAAGTTCAAGTTTTTAAATATGCTTCTCATTTACAACTGCTAATTTATCTCCATGTAGAAGTCAGCATTAAACCAATCTCTGAAACACCTAGCAGAACTTTTCTTTTTACTAGCATTGGTCTCACTCCTGCACCAGAGGCCTGCTAGACCCTGTATGTAGGTCTCCTTATATGTAGAAGGTTGAAACCATGGAATATCACTAATTGACAAACCATTCTTAACGGATGCATTTAACAGCTTCACATCACTCAAGGATTTTGTTTTGTTTTTGTTTGGGGGGGGGAGGGTTCTGTCTAGGGGGAGGCATACCTCCCCATTAATACAGTATGTTTAATTTATATTTATTTTAAAACCGATTTTAAGAATAAAGGCCATGGGCTGAGAATGTATCAGTAAACCAATGCAAAAGATTACAGAGAAAGGGAACAGGCTTACTAAAAAAAGCTATCAATTTCAATTCTTTTAATTTAACTGACAGGAATAAAAATGTTTTAAAAATTATCAAAAAATACTTTGACAGGGTCCTTAAAAAGCTCAGTCATTTTAAAAACATATGAAAAAGCATAATCACTAATAAAAACTGTATGTGCAGCTGAAACAGTGATCAGAGATGTCTTTCAAACAATCTCTTACATTAAGAGCGGGGGAGCATACTTCAATTCATCCAAGTATTTGATGGTTCAGTTTATGGTGTAAAGAGATTTTCCCAGCGCCTTATTGTGTTTTTACATTGTTCTTACAACTTAATCAAAAGGAAACATCCACTTCTTGCATTATCTGGATTTTATCAGTTCTGTTTATCAAAAAGTGAGACTCAGTTAAGTGAATAACTTATCCCAATACACATTTTTGACTGAAAACCAAGAATACTCTTCACTAGCAGGTGACTTATACATTATATGACATCCATTTACAGGATAAATTAAGGGGTACAAATGTCAATTGAAAGGTATACAAGGTAAACCCTTTGGACAAAAATGTATCAAATTCATTTTCAACAAGACTTTAATAACCTACTTTCTTCAGCAGATATATTTAAAAATGTAAAGACCATCAAGAGAAATTTTAATAGCAGTGACTTATGTTTGTGACCTTTGTTCCTCATTTACTTGCTGGAAATACAGGGACCAGTACCCTACTCTAAATTCAGTACCTGCTCCACCCTGATCTGGCCCTCTACCCCCGGTCTCCCAGGGTTAATTATTATTTAGTATTTATATCGTGCAAGTGATGTACCTGGCACTGCCCAATCAGTAGTTATAGACAGGTCCCTACCCCAAAGGGCTTACCTGCAGCACTCCCTCATCATTACCTTCAATGTGGTCCACTTAAGAGCCAGGCCATTAAAGGTGGCAGCAACACTGAATGAGAACCAGGAGGAAGTGTAGCGGGCCAGACACAAGAAAACCTAAGAATTGGAAATGGACCACAGTCTGTAGGTCCCCACGCCTATTCTATATCAAGCATATAAAAAATGTAGCACCGACACACCACCACCACCACCACTGTGAGGCCTAGGGAAGAAAATTGGGAAAGAGTTATCTTGGTGGACATGTCCCTATCTTGGAGGGAGGTATGTCCCTCCCTCCACTCCCCCCTCCCTGAAAAAGAGAACTAATTAAAACTGCTCCAAACTGCTTCTTTGGACCTGAAAGGCCATGCCCAAGCGGTAAGGCCAAGAGAGGGTAATCTATCCAAAGTAACCAGTTGATTAGCCCTAGTTACAGAAAACAAATGGGAAATCATACTAAATCAATCATTATTTTCCTGTTGTTTTTCAGTTCCTTGACAGAGCTGAGGACCACGTCATCTGATAACATGATTGAAAGGATTGGAGGTGGTTAGTGGCCCCACCCTCTTAAAACCTCACCTGACCAGCACACAAACAAAGGCGGATGCACTGATGAGGTGGGGGGGGGCAGTGATCTCAAGGCCTACTGCTAAAGAGAAAGAGTTCCTGGTCTGCCTGCTGCATATGTGCATCCCAGAGAGGAGTAACTATGGAGCCACTTGAAGTACCTTAATTTGCACAATGACCTTTAGCACAATGCTCCAACATTAATTTACATTACTGTCATGATATTCAACCACCACAATACACTAATACCAAGTCTAATCGGTTTACTTGAGCATCCTCTACATTACCAATCCCTAAAATAATCTTCTACTACAAACAGCTAATTAAATAATTTAGACATACACTGCTTCATTGATAAATAATGATGGGGTCATTTGTTTTTAAATGAAGGCTAAATTGTAACCACATAACCAAAATAATCAAGGAAAAGGGGATATGAAGGCCATGATAAGGTCATGATAACAGAAGAGCTGAGAATGCTTGACAGCAGAGTCTGGTGAGCATAGTGCTGGAGGAAGTAACTGAAGCAATCTCAAACCACGTACCAAACATTAACAATTCTGTTACTGAAAACTCTTTCAAATCAGGAAAGATCCCAGAAGACTGCAGAGCAACCATTATCTTTCAATACAGGAGAGGGCACATACATGCTAGGAGAATCTGGACATCTATTAGTCCAACTTCAATAGCCAGGAAGTCATTAAAACAAATTATAAAAGCAAATTTTGCAAAACAATCTTCAGGAAAATACGTTAGCAAACACAAATCAAGCCAGTCCAAACAGATTCCATTGTTTCAATGGATAACTGGCTTACTATATAAGTGGAATACATTAGATAATCATAATTTATATTACATATACTCTGCATGTCTTTTTTACCATCTTGGGTCACAGAATTATATTTAAGACTCATAGTGGGGGTCACAGGAAAAGATCTTGGGAATCCCCTGTAGTAGACATAATAGACCTGAATTTAAGTAAGGTTCTGAATTCAAGTTTCACATGACATAAGTAAACTAGAAAAATGTGGCTCGAAGGAAATACCGTGCAGTAAGTACAAAATTGGTTTTAAAAACACACAAAAACGTGTGCGCACCATGTTTGGCAAGATTCTTTCTCATTCATTTGTAGCACTTGCGCTTCGAGACGCTTCATGGATTGCACATGGGATATTGTCATGTCTAACTGCCCATGTGTAGATCAGAGCTCTGCGAGATAAATTTCAAATTCATCTCTTACCTCTGTCCTCTTGGAAGTTTCTGGAGAGCCTAAAGTGCATTGCTGCTTTTAGCAAGTCAGGATCACTCTTCAAACCTCTACTAACGCATGCACTGTTTTCCATCGATGGTGCAAAGTGGTTTCTACATGCACTTTTGATTTGATCTTTTATTGTGCCTTTGTTTTTTATTGATTTTTTGCTGTTTTTATTAAGTGTTTGACAGAAAATCTATAGTCCCTGAGCTTTAATTTGATATAGCCTTTTGATCGAATTCCTACTTTAGTGGATCATAGGAACACTGTGGACTTAGTATATCTTGATTTCAGAAAGGCATCTTGTCGAGTTGTGTCTCAGTTTTCTCAAATGGAAAATGCTCTTAGTGGTCCAGCCAGACATAATCTTGAACTAGATATAGGGCGGCTATCTTCCAGATTGTGGAAACTTAGAGGGGATTCACATGTGTGTTTAAATCGCACAGCCGCCTCGGCGGCATAGTGCGATTTAAAGAACCCCGCACTTCCGGGTTAGTGTGAATGCGGTGAGCGTGCACATTTCCACTTCGCACTCCAAACATTCGGGCTAAGTGGAAATGTGCGCGCTCACCACATTCACACTAACCCGGAAGTGCGGGTTTAAAAGCGATTTAAAAGCACGTCTGACTGCGCCCTTAGTTTACACTATGCTAAAAGCCAACCAGCTCAGCACAGTATTGTAAAGACAATATTATTTATAAATGAGGCCATGAGACAAAGAACGTTATAAATATAAAGCATAGTTTACTTAAATTCAAATAAAAAGTATCAATATGTTACACAAAAGAGTCAGCTACAAGTACATTATCTAAATAAACATTCCTGTTTAAAGAAACAGCTCTAAAAGCTAACATATGCACAATTCATTGGCTCAAAGGTATCAAAAGAATATAATTTCATATTACCCAGTTTTGTGCCCAGTTCTGCCATCAAGATGAGAAAAGAATCTCATGTCAATTTAGAATCTTTCTGATGAATCAAAGAACTGCTCTGACCCTTATAGTAAACTGCTAGCTTGAGCAGCTCAGGCAGATGACGTAATGGAGTTTCAGTAAGGGTTCCTTCAATATTAACCGCTGACCAATTAGTTGAATCCAGCTGCTAGCCAAAATTAAAGCTAAAACTTTACCTCGGAGATGCTTGTGCATGGAGCCATTAATCACTGAAACACAGACTGATAAGATCCCAGTTCTAAAACAAGTCCCCTTGATCCCATTCCTTCCCGCCTCCTCACTTCCATTACTCCCACTGTTGCCCCTTCCTTCCTGCACATCATCAACCTCTCCCTCTCTACTGGCTCTTTCCCTTCTGCCTTCAAACATGCCACAGTCTCTCCTATTCTCAAAAAGTCCACTCTTGACCCCTCTGACCCTTCTAGCTATCGTCCTGTCTCACTCCTTCCTTTTGCTTCCAAGCTGCTTGAACGTGTTGTCTACTCCCGCTGCCTTGACTTCCTATCCTCCAACTCCTCCCTTGACCCCCTCCAATCTGGCTTCCGCCCCCTTCATTCTACTGAAACTGCTCTCGCTAAGATCACCAACGATCTTCTGGTGGCTAAATCTAAACGTCTCTATTCCATTCTTGTCCTCCTTGATCTCTCTGCTGCCTTCGATACTGTTGACCACTCACTCTTGCTGGATTCCCTTCACTCCCTTGGCTTTTGTGGCTCTGTCCATAACTGGTTCTCCTCCTACCTCTCTGACCGCTCCTTTAATGTGTCTCTCTCCAACTCCGCCTCCTCCTCCTTCCCCCTCTCAGTTGGTGTTCCTCAAGGCTCTGTTCTTGGCCCTCTCCTCTTCTCGATCTATACCTCATCCTTAGGCAAACTCATTGCCTCCCATGGCTTCCAATACCACCTCTATGCTGATGACACTCAACTCTATCTCTCTACTCCCTCTCTCTCTCCCTCTGTTCAAGCTCGTCTCATCAACTGTCTCTCTGACATCTCTACCTGGATGTCTCAACGTCAACTCAAACTCAACATGGCTAAAACTGAACTCCTTATCTTCCCCCCTCATCCTTCCTCTCCTTCCTCACTGTCAATAACTATTGATGGAGTCACCATCCTGCCTGTCCCCCAAGCCCGTAGCCTAGGCTTCATCTTTGACTCACCCCTTTCTTTTAAACCCTACATTGACTCTGTTGCTAAATCCTGTCGCTTCTCCCTCCATAACATTGCTAAGATTCGCCCTTTTCTCTCTGTCTCGTCTGCCAAAACTCTTGTTCATGCTCTGGTCATCTCTCGCCTCGATTACTGTAACCTCCTTCTCACTGGCCTTCCCCGGTCTCACCTTTCTCCCCTCATCTCTGTCCAAAACTCTGCTGCCAGGGTCATCTACCTCGCCAGTCGCTTCGACCATGTGCAGCCCCTCCTCTCTTCGCTTCACTGGCTTCCCCTTCCTGAACGAATCCTGCACAAGCTCCTAGTCTTCACCTATAAAGCTCTTCACAACCTTGCTCCCCCCTACCTCTCTGCACTTATCGCCCTCCATACTCCAGCCCGTGCACTTCGCTCCTCCTCTGTCCCTTCTCTCACCCTTCCACGCCTTCCCTGCTCCCCTAAGCGCCTTCGTCCCTTCTCACTTGCTGCCCCCCATGCCTGGAACTCCCTCCCTGTCCACATCCGCCTTGCCCCCTCCCTTCATACCTTCAAATCTCTCCTTAAAACTCACCTCTTTCGCTCTGCTCTGTCTGACTCTTTATCCTGCTGAGCCACTATTCCTATACCTACGATCGGTTTACCCTTATCCTTGCAACATGGACCTGCCTGCTGTCATTCTCATCGTAACCAAGCCAAGTACGTGCACTTGAGACCTCGCATCTTCATGAATGTTAGACCCCTTGTCTCTCCCTCTGTTCCCCTTCCTAAGTCTCTCCCCCAGCTCCTGTCTCTCAGATTGTAAGCCCTAGGGGCAGGGACCGTGTCTATTTTATTACTTTGTAAAGTGCCAGGTACACTGCTGGCGCTATATAAATGTTTGTTAATAATAATAATAATAATAATAATAATAATAATAATAAGTCAGAATAACATTTTAACAATTTAAATTTCTCTCACAGTATGTAGTCAAGAGTTCACTGAGAGGCCATTATACAAACAGTTAAACAAATGTTCACCATGCAGAGGCTAATTCTAATTTTTATTACATTGAAACTCAGAGAGCCAAAAATATATTCTTATTATATGGGGTACATGACAATCTGACATAGTCCCCCAAGATATCCTTGTTGACAAGGTGGTAAAATGGGGGCTAGGTAATAATACCGTTAGGTGAATTTACAGCTGATTAAAGAACCGTACTCAAAGAGTGCTCATCAATAGCTCCTCCTCAATCTGGAGGGAAGTGCTAAGCAGGGTGCCGCAAGGCTCTGTCCTGGGCCCGGTACTGTTCAACATCCTTATGAAGAACTTGGATGAGGGAGTAAAGGGAATACTTATTAAATCTGCAGATGACACAAAACTAAGCTAACACCTTAGAAAACAGAAATAAAATTCAAAATTATCTTGATAAGTTACAAAACTGGGCTGAAATAAAATGAAGTTCAACAGCAATAAAGTTCTGCATTTAGGTAAAAATTATAGGGTCACAGTTGTGTCCCTATAGTTAAGGCAGTAGCAAACTCTCATTGAACAGCACCTATGCTGTTCAATGGGTCAGTAGAGCAAACACTTCCGGTTGGCGATCGCTCTAGCTTTCCTCCAGCAACACATGTGTTCTGAGATTACAAACAATGAAGGAGAGTCCAGGGGCGGGGGCTAAGGGGGGGGGGGAACCCCATCCCTCACTTGCCTCTGCCTGCTAGTAGTGCTGCAGCAGTGGAACACAAATGGACTGGGAGATAAAGCAGTTTGTTTACAATCAACTCCTCCCCATATGAGTGATCAGAAGGTTGTTGCCCTGTACAGAAGGCTCTTCGAGATGGCTCCAAACATTCTCACAACTAGGTTTGTTGTGCATGCTCACCATATTCAAATAAGACCACATGATGGTCTCAAGCTCCTCTGGTATAAAAAGCACTCTCCCCCTCAGAATTAAAGTTCCTTCCCACCCTTTCTAGGAATATAAGAAAATTCTATGTGGGCATGGAAGGGTGGGTGCTGTTAGAATGCTTGAAGCCATCTCGAAGAACCTTGTTTACATGGCAGCAACCTTCTGTTCTTCTTCAAGTGGCTCCTCACAGGCTGTTTTTCAACGACTCCACCGGGTGGTGGGTCCATGGGCGCTGGTGTATGGGCAGGGCATGCTAAGTGCCACCTCCGAGCTAGTGTCGGAGGTGGTCTTGTGGTCCACCCCAGGGCAATAGTCCTGGGGGACTTCAACATCCATGCTGACGCCAGTCTTGGAAGGGCAGACCGTGAGTTCATGGCCACCATGGTAACCATGGGCCTATCTTAGAGAGTGGTGGGCCCCACACATCTTGGAGGACATACCCTGGACATGATATTTTGCACCAGCCTTGAGGCAGGGGATCCATTAGTGGGGGAGGTGTCAACAGTGCCCTTGTCATGGATGGATCATTATCTCCTCTGGGCCGGTGTACCGACACATGTCTACCCCGGGAGGGTGCGGAACCAGTTAGGTTGGTTTGTCCCCGAAGGCTTATGGAACCAGAAGGGTTCCAAACCGCTCTAGGAGATGTTTCCTCTGACCTCAATGGCCGCTCACTTGATGACCTCGTGACCATGTGGAATTCCGTGTTGGTGGAAACCATCGACCATGTGGCCCCCAGTCATTCGCTCCCGAATCGCCAACAACGCAGGTCCCTGTGGTATACAGAGGAGCTATGGTGGATTAAACGGGAAGGGCGGTGGTTAGGACGACGGTAGCATCACTCGCGTACTGAAGTTGACTGATTGTAGAATAGAGTCTGGTTACATACCTGTGCCGTTGTGGTGTGGACAGCAAAAAGAGGTTTTCTTTGCTGCCCTCATTGCGTCCGATAAGTTCCGTCTGGCGGAGCTTTTGCAGGTGGTAAGGGAGCTGGTCCGTCTGGCCTCTCTCCGCCTAGATTTCAAGTCATCAAATGCCCTCTGTGATTTGTTTGTGGACTTTTTTGCAGATAAAATCGATCAAATCCACCACAGTTTTGATGCAACATTTTTAGCCGTAGATGAGCCAGAGGCAGTAGATGCCACTTCTTGTCCTGTTTTGTGGAATGAATTTCAGGATGTGTCGCCCTCGGATGAGGGGAATGCTCTTGGGACTGTCAGAGCCACTTATTGTGAATTAGATTTATGCCCATCCTGGCTGGTAAAGGCTAGCCGAGAGACACTAGGGCCGTTGCTGGCCGTGACAGTCAGTGCCTCCATTGGGGAGGGCAGGGTGCTGGACTGTCTCAAGGAGACTGTGGTGCGGCCCCTGCTCAAAAAGCCATCATTGGATGTTAGCGTCCTGGCCAGCTATCAGCCTGTTTCTAACCTTCCCTTTTAAGGGAATGTTACTGAACGGGTGGTGGCTCGACAGCTTCAGGGGCATCTGGACCGGGTCAATTCTCTTGATCCCTTGCAGTCTGACTTTCCTCCAGGTTATGGCACGGAGACTGGACTTGTGACCTTGGTTGATGACCTCTCCCGTGCGTTGGATCAAGGTAGTTCGACCCTGTTGATTCTTTTAGATCTCTCAGCTGCATTTGATACGGTTGATCATGAGCTGTTGGTGACACGGCTGCAGGACCGGGCAGGGATTAACGGGACTGCTCTTGAATGGTTCCGCTCTTTCCTGGCTCAGAGGAAACGTGGTGCTGGGTGATCTTTCATTCTCTCCCCGGGATCTCACGTGTGGGGTCCCGCAGAGTTCCATCTTATCCCTTCTCTTGTTCAATGCGTATATGCAGCCTTTGGGGGAGGTTGGTGTAAGGTGTCATCAATATGCTGATGACACCCAGCTATCTCTCTCATTTTCATCTGACCCAGGTCTGGCAGTCTCGGTACTTACCCAGTGTTTATCAGCTGTGGGGGATTGGATGAGGGCAAGTCACCCGAAGTTAAATCCTGACAAGATTGAGGTGATGGTTGTGGGAAAGCTGGGGGAGTGATGGCCACCATTATTGATGGGGTCCATCCTCCCCTGGTAGTTTAGTTTATTTGCTCTAGCTGTTGGCCATGGCAATTTAAAATACCAATTTAAATACAAAATACAAAGCACAAACTTCTAAAGTTTTGTGGTTACATACATTTACACAAATAAACATACCAGACATAACCTGATTGGGTTTGCATAAACAACTCTATAAAAATCATGAATTTAAACATTTTCAGTTCAAACAAATTGTTTATTTCCCAGTGTTAATCAAACAAATCAGCCATTTGCAGTCCCACAGCGTCAATCAATTCACTAAGCTTTAACCCATAAATCTGCTAGTAGTCAATAAAAATATACAAAACAGCTAACTCCAAAAATTGTAAAAACAATTGACTCCTAAACTGCACAGCTATTACCCAAACCAATCTCTATACAAATTCCAAGGGAGAAAAGAGACTCTAAAGTTGCCAGCTAAGCATAAGTACCCTTAACCCTCCCATAAGCGCAGGGTGTAATGTGATATGGTCTTAAATCCAATATCTCCGAAAGAGAGGATTCGTTCAATTATGGAACCACTCCCTCATGAATCCTTGCTGCTAAGAGGGCAAAGGATGCAATCCACCTCATCTTATCCTCTGACTCTGTAGTCAGCAGTAATATAATATTTAGGCGGAGTGAGAGATGTTCCTTTCCTAACCATAGTAGCCTAATCCAAATTTCCCTGATATTGTCAGAGAGGGAGCACTTAAACAAAACATGGGGCAAATCCTCTATTTCAGAGATCATACACAGACAGGTACAACTAGAATAAGGCCTATCGCCATATCGGCCCAAAATAACTGCGAATTGGAATTGCTGAAACCGCAAAAGCACAAAGCTTCTACGTGGAGATGAGGCCTTAAGTTTATCTAAATACTCTTCGAACCTATGATCTTGTTTGAGATTGGAGTACCATGGTGCGGCCTTCCAAGAGGCTATTGCTGCCAAATCTTCCTGCCGGGCAATATCGGCTGCTCTAACAGAGGCTAAGCTTTTCTGCTGTACTACATCCTGCCCCAAAAAACATGGAAATGAAAGACCCATACCCCTCAGGTGAGCAAGCACCTGAGTGAGCCAGGGATATTGCCGGGCTCCCTCATAACTTAGCACTTCCAATAAACATTGGTGGGCTAAAGTAGAGCTGCTCTGATTGCACAGTGCAATCCAGTGCTGTATAAACGTCTGTTTCCCAATGCAAGCGATAGCTAGGGTACCCATTTCAGCTCTTACTGCTGCTCCAGGTATACCCTGAGAGACTCTCAATAGATTTCTCAAGAATTTGTTTTGGACTACGTCAAGGTCAGTATCACTGGCCATTGGTATTACTGCAGAGCCAAAAGTCAGCAAAGATCTGACCTTAGCTTTAAAAACTTTTAAAATTAAATAAAGCCTCACTGGCATAGATCTTGCTGCTAATTTTAATATCCCCCTAGCAGCTGCGGCAGCTTTCAGCACAGTCTGCTTTTTGTGCCTTGACCACAGCCTGTTGCTGCTAAAGGTGATACCTAAGTAGCAATACGAGTCAGTTTGCAGAAATTCCTGGTCATTTATTTTCTAAACATACTTGCGGGCTTTTCCCCCCATAACCATAACCTGAGATTTAGCATAATTAATAACTAGATCGTTAATGTTACAATATTCCATCAGGTCACCCAATTGCTTTTAGTAAGCCCCTTCTCATCTGTGATAACAGCACAATGTCATCAGTGTACATCAGTGCTGCTATTGCCCAATCCTTGATTTTGGGGGGATGACTATCCCTACTCTGCAGTGCTGGAATCAGATCACTTATAAAGATGTTAAAAAGCAGAGGAGCTAAAACGCAGCTCTTCCTGACTCCTTTCTGAATCAGTATAGACTTTGAAAAGTTCCCCCTTGATCCCAATCTAATTCTGGCTGTATTTCCTGCATGAACCTTAATTAATAAGGCTAATAAATCCTTATTAATACCAAGCTGATATAATTTGCCCCAAAGTTTCCCCCTTGAAATTGAGTCGAAAATCTTCCTTAAAACGATAAATGCCAAAAAGAGTTTCCCTGCTCTTATCTTCGTATATTTTGCTACCAAATGGGAGCAGTATAAAACAGTTGTCCGTCGTGGAACGGTTTCTCTGAAAGCCACCTTGTTCCTCGGGAACCAGCCCCCGACCATAAACCCAGCTTTCTAGGTGCCCAAGCAAAAGCTTGGCATACACTTTCCGCAATACAGGCAACAGACTTACTGGTCTGTAACAAGCTGGGTTCCTGGGGCAACCCTTCTTAAATAACGGGATAATTATACTCGCACCCCAGACCTCGGGGACCTTCTTTGTTTTCTTTATCAGTATAAAGTAATTGGCCAGCATCGGGGACCACCAATCCAGACCAGCCTGCAGAGCTTCGGGGATCATAAAGTCAAATCCCAGTGCTTTATTATGTTTTATAGATCTTATTATTTCTGCTACTTCTCTCATATCTACAAAAGGATCAAATTCCCATTTCATGTCTGTCCGATGCAGTCCTGATAACTCAATTATTCCCATTTCTTCCCCTTCTTTATCTTTGTAATTATAAAGTTTGCCAAAGAACGTTGTCCACACTTCTTCTATCGGTTTTATGAGGTGGAATTTGATTCATAATTAACTATAGTCCAAAACTGCCTGGAATCTCTCGTAAGTGCAGCAGTCTCTAGCCTTGCCCAAGTCAAAGATGAATGATACTGCTTTTTAGCTTGTATTAAAGACTTACATTTTTGTCTTTCCTCTAAATACAAATGCCTGGAAACTTCAGAATAACTTTTAATCCATAACCTCTTAGCCTGGGTGAGATCACCCTTTGCAGTTCTACACTCCTTATTATATGATTTATTCAGTTGGCCACGCATATCCACTGCCCTACAGGACAAAATGACCGAACATAATGCTGATATTACATTGAGGTCTCTATGAAGGGAATCCATATCCTCTTCTCCACCCCACAATATATGTTCCCTCAGAACAGAGAAACTATCACTCCATAACAAATCTAAAGCTGCTGCCATATGAGAGAGGGACCATCTAATACGAATTCTTACTGTGTCTTTCATCTTCCTGCCTAATTGAGGGACATTTGGAGCATATAGCTCAGGTAACCTAATATCCATGCACAGAACTCTATGTCCACTTTCTGGCCGTGTCATAATCCTAAATCTCGCAAAGTTCCCCCAATAATGCATGGGGACTACATCCTCCCCTGGTATCTCAAGTCCGTAGTCTGGGGGTGCTCCTGGATCCGAAGCTCCGCCTGGATGTCCAGGTGGCAGCTGTGGCGAAGGGGGCATTCTGCCAGTTACATCTGGTACGTCAGCTTAGGCCATATGTCTCGGACTCGGATCTGGTCACAATCATCCATGCTTTTATTACCTCAAAACTGGACTACTGTAACGCACTCTACGTGGGTTACCCTTGGTGCTGGTTCAGAGACTGCAGCTGGTGCAGAATGCAGCAGCCCATCTCCTGAAGGGGGTGGGCTGACACAAGCACAATACACCGGTGCTTTGCTCTCTGCACTGGCAGACGATAGTCTTCCGGGCCCAATTCAAGGTGTTGGTGTTGACCTTTAAAGCCCTAAAAGGCCTGGGACCCACCTACCTGCAGGACCCCCTCACCCTCCGGATTCTGGATCAGCCCCTGCAGTCAGACAGGGGCGCCCTCCTCGAGATCCCCCGGGTTTCCTGGGTGTCGACCATGAGGAGGGTGTTTTCTGTGGCTGCACCACAGCTGTGGAACTCTTTCCCATTGGAGGTCTGCTTGACCACCAGCCTCCCCTCTTTCTGTAGACAGTGTAAGACCTAGCTGTTCCGCCTGGCCTTTACTGAGGGAGATGAGGTGGGTGGGTTGGGTTAGGGAGGGTTTGGGTATGAGTTATTTTAATCTGGGGATTTTATGTTGTTTTAATTGTATTTTAGTTATATATTTTTAAATGTTGTTAGCCACCCCGAGATGCTTATAGCAAGAGGGGGAGGCATATAAATTTTAATAATAAATAAACCCCCACCCCATAACCAGTTTATTTGCGCCCCCCATATAATCAATTCGCACTGTCCCAGGGATGCAAATGAAATGAAATGGGGCAGCATGAATTGATTATAGGGGCACAACTGAACTCGATACAGATATAGATATATGTATTTTTTCATGGCATAATGCGCTTAATTTACTGGCTGCATTTTGGGTGTCTTGTGTGTTTGATAGCATATAGCCCCCATGCCCACCGGCAGGACACAAAGAGAGGGGCCCATCTTGACTTCTTGGCCAGGGGCCCATTGCACCCTAGCTACACCCTGGTCTTGTGTGCATGACTGATCAATATGAATGAGTGTGTGAGATGAGAGGATGTGTGTACTGTATCTGAATGCTTGTGTGTGTGAGATCAGTTAGAGTATGTGTGTGTGAAAGATGAGAGGACGTGTGTGAATGAGTGTGTGACCTCTTTAACACGAGACGCACCCACGCAGTGGCATTGGTGAGTGTGTCTCATATGAAACCAGTCGCTTGTGCGCACCTGTGTAACACGCACCTCCAACCATCACCCCTGCGCACATAGAAACCTATGAAAAAACAGGTTGCTCCATGTGGGTGATGTGGGGGGATGGGTGAGCGCCTGTGTGCACCTGCAGTGCCCGGCTTATGCATTAACAAAACTATTAATTTTCAAAAGGGCAAATTACCTAGACAAAAAACCTTTGGTTTAAGAAGCTTGTTAAGGCAGCATTACAAATTATACTCAAACGTTAACGTGACAGTAAATTGTATGTTAAGACAACTTTATTAAATATCAGACCAATCTAGATTTTTTTTCTTTTCTCATTCATTAATAAAAAATGTTTACAACATAACTAAAATTAAACTGTATACATTCCTCATCATGTATAAGTATTGTTCAGTCACCCTACCACACATATGCAGCTTAATTTCAGTTGTCATAATTTTTTTTTATTAATGAATGAAAAAAGAAAAATGTATGGATTGGTTTAATGTTTAATAAAGTTGCCTTAACATACAATTTACTGTCACGTTAATGTTGGAGTATAATTTTTAATGCCGCCTTAACAAGCTTCTTAAAGCAAAGGTTTTTTGTCTAGGTAATTAAATGCATAAATACAGGATGGAGTATACCTGGCTTAGCAGCAATTCATGTGAAAAGGATCTAGGGATTGTAGTTGATCACAAACTGAACATGAGTCAGCAGTGTGATGCAGCCGCAAAAAAAAGGCTAATGCAGGTTTAGACTGCATTAACAGAAGCATTGTTTCCAAGTCACAAAAACTAATAGTTCCACTTTATTCTGCGCTGGTCAGACCTCATCTGGAGTATTTATCCAGTTTAGGGCACCGCACTTTAAGGAGGACATCGACAAACTGATATGGGTTCAGAGGAGGGCAACAAAGATGATCAGGGGTCTGGAAACCAAGTCCCCTGGGAAAGGTTAAAGGAGCTGGATATGTTTAGCCTAAAGAAGAGAAGACTAAAGAGGAGAGATGACAGTGGTCTTCCACTAGCTGAAGGGCTGTCAGAAAGAGAATTGCAAAGACTTGTTCTCTTGCCCCTGAAGGCAAGACTAGAAATAATTGGTTCAAATTACAAGAAAGCAGATTTCAGCTCAACATTAGGAAGACCTTCCTAACAGTAACAGCTGTTCGACAGTGGAACAAATAACCTAGGGAGACGGAGGGCTCTCCTTCGCTGGCAGTTTTCAAACCAAAGATGAACAGCCATCTATCGAGAATCCTATGGTTGCGGATTTCCTGCACTAAGCAGGGGGTTGGACTAGATGACCTCTGAGGTCACTTCCAACTCTATGATTCTATATGTGTTGACTATACAGAATTGAAAAATACCAGGAAAATTCCTGTACGATAAACTCAACTGCAGTTTTAATACAAAGCTATGTTTACTGCTTTATCATCTATGAAGTGGAAGCCATTGTAGAATGAATGCATAGATCATTGCTTCTGCAGAATGGGATGCCCATTATGCATTTACACACCACTTATAAATTAGCAGTAAGATACATTTAACAGATCAAATCTACTAAGTTAAATTTAGAAAAGAAAATCAATTTTCTTTGCACTTGTTCTGAATAACTCAGCATAGATTTTAAAACAAATGAAGTATACAGAAGATTCTGCTGCACACTAAATATATCCACTAATACATTCCACAACTATAGATGGTACAAACAAAGCATGGAAGCACCATGACAATATAAATTATATTATTCACTCCGATTCTACAAACCACTCTAAGTCTCCTTTATCTTCCCCAATGTATTAGAATGTCTCTGTGTTCTGTCGTTCCTTTATCTTCTTCGCCCACCACCTTCATGCTTATGCTTCTGGCAACAGGAGCATGGAACCGGCACACAGTTTCTAGGTGGTAGCAAACTCCCAAGAGCCACTGCTGCACCTGAATCTAGAATACGGATTCTAGCTGAGGCCCCTGTGTTCCTCACAAGTCACAATCCTTCCCTCTTCCCCCTCTCCCCCCAATTGGCTCCAGCCAGGTATTATTATTATTAGCATTTATATAGCACCAGCGATGTACCTGGCGCTTTACAAAAAAAAAAAGATAGACATAGCCCCTGCCCGAGAGCTTACAATCTAAAGACAGGGGGAGGGGAGACAGGGATGGGGAACAGAGGGAGAGACAAGGGATGCAACGTTCATGAGGATGCGAGAACTCAGGTATACTTTCTTGGCTTGGTTACAGTAAATTGGGAGTTTTCAGATAACAGGTGGGGGATAGTCCTGGGTGGGGATGATTAGCAGGAGTTAGAGGAAGGGAAGAGCGGAAGAGGTGCATTTTGAGGAGGGACTTGAAGTTGTGGAGGGTGGGGGTAAGTCAGATGAGGGCAGGGAGGGAGTTCCAGGCATGCAGGGCAGCAAGAGAGAAGGGATGAAGGCAGTTGGGTGAGCAGGGGAGGCGTGGGAGGGTGAGGGAGGGGATGGAAGAGGAGCGGAGTGCTCGAACAGGGGTTCAGAGGGAGATCAGGGCAGAGAGGTAGGGGGGAGCGAGGTTGAGAAGGGCTTTGTAGGTGAAGACAAGGAGCTTGTGCAGAATACGCTCAGGAAGAGGGAGCCAGTGGAGAGAGGAGAGGAGAGGCTGCACATGGTCAAAGCGACGGGCTAGGTGGATGATCCTGGCAGCAGAGTTTTGAACAGAGATGAGGGAAGAAAGGTGAGAGCGGGGAAGGCCAGCAAGGAGGAGGTTACAGTAGCCGAGGCGTGAGATGACTAGAACGTGGAGGAGAGTTTTGGCAGAGGAGACAGACACTGGAAACAGAAGCTGGGTGGAAGAACTTTTCCTTTTCCCATCTCTGACCTGTGCCTGTTCTGATCTTGATCTGTTCCTGTTCTTAGTCTCTTGTTCTGCTCCTGAGCATATATCTGTGCACGTGTCCACCCGAGATTTAGCCTAATCTGGTCTGCCTTAACGTTCCTGACTGCACTGTATCCTGTCTCACTGCACCTGCCTGGATCCTGCAGGCAGCCCACATCCAGGACACTGAACTGCCTTTTCCTCAATAATTCCCAGACCTTCCTCTCTGTACCTGAACCTTTCCCCATATTCCATGATCTCACAGGCCTAACTGCCTCCCTGACATGCCCCGCCCCCCCCTGCATGCCACCATGACTGTGCGTGTAGCCACTGTCGCACTCTTTAGGAGAGCAAGACAGGGACCCCTGGAAATTGTTATGGCCCCCTTTGTCCCTCATGGAGATGGGCATATTTTTCCTGCCGTGGACAGGGGAGAGGTGGGGGGGTGGGAAGCGAGGGAGCAGGTCACTGGGCAAACAAGATCCCAGCCAGGGTTCCTGGGGATACAGCAACGGGCATGAAGGTAGGGGAGTGTCTGCCGGAGCGCCTGTACTGGAGACGTGTGGAGTTCAGCTCTACGTGGTGCTCCTGCCTCAGTTCAGGGCAGTAGCGAATCAAGCAGCACCATTTTCCTGGTGCTGCACCTACCGTTTGCCTTGGGCCTGTTGTTTTGCGGCGAGGAGCTCCACCAGTTGGATCCCGGTTTTCTGAGCATCATCTTTCTTGTCCAGCAGCTGCCTTTTCACCGAGCAGATCTATGCATGGTAGGCCTACACCAGCATGAGAAAGCCCAGAGCAAAAGCAGTCAGTCTGAGAAGCCGGCCGTGGTGTGGTGTGCAGTCCTCCTTCCGCAGCTGACAGAGCAATGCCAGATGGGACACTCCCTGTGGAGGTCGCAATTAGCACGTACCCTGCAGCAACAGCACACAGTTCCTGGGCCGGAGGAAGTGGTAGTCCTGTCGCTTCGGGACAGGCTTGCAGCCTGTGAGGTCATGGTGAGAAATTTAGCCACCATGAGGGATGGTCAGCCCCTTGCCTGGGCCCCAGATAGTGGGCCAGACGTGACAGGATTTGGCCCACTTGACCCTAAAATAAACCCCGGGTATCAGTCCCTGGGGGTGTTGGCAGGACCACTCCCAACAAGCACCCAGACAATGGGGGGTCCCAGAAGGACAACGGGTCATGGGGGGAGCGGGGGGGGGAAGACAATGATAGCTCCTACAACCTGTTTTGTTGATGACCCCACTCCCAGGCGCCAGAGACTAACCCCTCTCCAGAGTTGGTAGGTTTATGGGCACCTCCCATTTCAGGCCCAGACCCGGGGCCACAACCACAAATACAGTGCCTGGCGATGCCCCTTTCCGCCTATGGGGCTAGGGGGTCAGTGGGGGGGAGATCACCCCCCTCCCTCCGGAGACCTCATTCCAAGGGAGCAAGAGTGGATTCAGGTGACCAATCAGAAGCCCCTGAGGCCCCAGAACAGGGGGACAAGGAGGTCCTGAGTAGGATCGAGGCCCTGGAGCAGGTCATCTGGTTTATGGTGGAGCGACGTCCGGCACTGACCCCTCCAAGTGCATCGCCAGCAGAAATTCTTCAAGACCCAGGTGATCTGGGTTGCTTCTACCTGCCGAGGTTCAGCTACAATGGGCTGGGGGGAGGGTCCCACACTGGGCCCATGGGCGGGCAGGGATTAACTGGCTTGGGTGCCCCTTGGCACAGATGGGGCAGCAGTACTCTCCCGTGTTTCCTCAGGCGCCCATACACATCCTGACACAGCCGGCAGGCAGCAAAAACCCAGCCCCCCAGCTTTTGTGGCATAATGGGTTGTGGGTTGCCATGGCAAGGTCCCTGGCCCCAGTGGTGGAAGGGGGCAGGATCATGGCCACTGGCTGCCACCCAAAAGCCCCCAATGGGACGCAGGCCATCAGCAAAAACCCCAAACAGCTCAAGCTTTTCAGGTGTGGGTCTCTACTGGGCTACCCCCCAGCACAGAGCCAGGCACCGGGTGTGGTGGTGTTACACCGTCTGCCGTCAGGGGGCGGGTATTTGGCCATTTCAGCCCCCAAAGGGGCGCATCTCCTTCAGGTCACAAGGGAGCATAACTGGCGAGGTGAGTGTAGTGAAATTTTGCGGAAAACCTTTGTATACCGGCGGAGCCAGGTAATGGACACTTATACATCTTAATTCGGCCTGCATATGCTGTAGAATCCATCTTGTTTCATAAATATGTAAAAACATGTATGTAATGTAAAGTTGAGAACTGGAAACTCAATTCATTTAATGGATGTGTCTTATGTAAGCCTCTTTGGCAACTGTCTGTATCCCATGGTAACTGTTTTTTAGAATGTCAAGGCCAGCTAGAACAGTTAGATGTTATGGGAAACCCTTATCAGCAGTGAGCTTGAAGAAGGTTCCTTAATTGAGCTGAGAATGACTCAGGCTAAGGAAAGATACAGCTGCACTAGCTAGAATTGGTCACACATGTGCAGGATTTGTAGAGTGAGTGTGTAACATCAGAATACTATAAGACACAGCAGCCGGAGCCCCATCTTGGAACTTCGTTGCTGGCTACTTAGCAGACGTGCCGAGGGGAACAGCAGAACCTGGGGCCCACCTGGGAATCATCTCGCAACGTTGTTGGAGTTCCCCGGCATGCATATAGGGATGTGTGAGAAGTCTCTTTTACTTTCTGTATTCATTGGGGTTACTGTTTTTATCTTTATGCCTTATTATATTTAATAAAACAGCTTTTTGGAACCCATTGGTCTGAATCATCACTGTACTGATCCAAAGAACCCGCAATTTCAAGACAGTGAGTATATAGTTTTGTTTACCCTCCTTTTCAGCGATCCCATTGTGGATCCGACTGAGAGGGATGACAAAAAAGAAAGGGAAAGTTTTAGGTGCCCGAAGGCTGACAAATTGAAACAACTGGACAGCTGCGTACAGGATTTTTCAAGGGGTCATGCTGCAGGCATACCCAAATCGCGGATCAGACCTGTTGAAGTATGCCGATATCGTCTGCTGTGCTTATGAGGCCGAGCCTGACTGAGGTGTGATTAGGCATTCCAGCACAGGGTGGCTTTCACCTCCGGTCTGCATTGGGACATCCATGCACCTGTCTTGTGGCTCGACTGTATGGTCGATGCCGCTTATGCACCCAGATCAGACAGCGGGCATCTCCTAGCAAAGGGGGTGCCCGCCAATGATCCTTTTTGTGGGTAGGGGAAAAAGCCAGCCGAGGGTGGCGCGGGAACTTGCTGGAAGTTTAATTGTTCCAGCAAATGTTCCCGTGCCACCTGTAGATTTTGGCACTCCTGCTCAAACTGTGATGGGTCCTATGCAGCATCCATGTGCTCCAAGGCCAAACCATGGACAAAGGAAAAACCCATTGTCCCGCCACCCACCGGGAAAGGCGGTCAGGGGGGTGCTGGCAGTCCAGGAAACAGCTCCAATGCGAATTAACATTGGACAATTAGAGCTCTCTTTATTGGGACTCCCTAAACAGGTGGAAGTTGATTACATTATTACAGGTTTTAAGGAGGGTTTTAGAATTCCCATACGCAGTTTCCGGCAGCATAGGGTGGCCTCCAATCTGAAATCTGTGGTTGGCTTGGAAGAGGTGGTCTAGAGTTGGGTGGCCGGCCCTTTCGAGACCTCCCCCTTTTACTGATATGGTAGTCTCCCCACTGGGGGTAGTTCCCAGAAAGGCCCAAGGCGAGTATCTCCTAATCCACCACCTTTCGCATGCCTGTGATGAGTCAGTGAACGATGCCATTCCTAGGGAACTTACATCTGTCCACTATGCATTTTTCGACTCGGCAGTGGCCTTAGTCAGGCGATGTGGCCCCGGAGCCCTGTTGGCTAAGTGTGACATAAAATTTCCGCTTACTTTCTGTTATTCAGGAAAGTTTTCCGCTATTGGGTTTCCATTTCCGGAGCTTTTATTACTTCGACAAGGCCATGTCTATGGGCTGCTCTATCTCCTGCTCGGCGTTCAAGCGTTTCAGCTCGCTGGTCAGCTGGGTGGTACAGCATTCTGGTGCACCAGGGGAAGTGACAAAATACCTCAATGATTTTTTATTCATCGGGCATATGGGCACAGGCAAATGTCAGGATCTCATGAAGATATTTCAATGTGGGGCTGACTCTTCAGGCATCCCTTTGGCGCATGAAAAGACGGAAGGGACATCCACCATATTCACTTATTTGAGAACAGAGTTCGATATGGTTGCTGCTGTTTTCTGATTCCCTGAGGATAAGCTGGTTGCCCTCCATGCTAGTATCCGTGAATGTCTGGCAGTTCAGAAAGTAACAGTCCGGCAACTCCAATCGCTTTTGGGAGTTTCAACTTTGTATGCAGGGTGGTGGCCCCTGGGCGGGCCTTCTTGTCCCCCCCTACATGCAAAGTTAGGAGGGAACCCTCGGCCTGACTACCACATCAGACTTACCGAAGATCTTAGAGGAGGATTTGGAGACCTGATATTCCTTTCTGGCAAATTTTAAAGGGACCAGTTTTTGGAGGGATCAGTTGTTGGAGGCGGAACGTCAGGTCCACTTTGATGCAGCTGGCGCTCTCGGTTTTGGAGTAATCTTTAGGAGTAGGTGGTGATCAGGCCCCTGGTCAGTAAAATGGGTTGAGGCTGGTATCACCAGACACCTCACCTTTCTGGAACTCTTTTCCATTGCCTTGGCTGACCACCTATGACCAGCGGCTTTCGCTAACCACTCGGTATTGTTTTGGTGTGACAACCAAGAGGTTGTTCACATCATCAATTCAATGTCATCATGGTCACTTGTTTGAATCATAACGTTTTATTCCAGGCCAGGCATGTGCCCAGCTTGGATAACAGTGTAGCGGATGCCCTTTCTCGCTTCCATGTGGAGCGTTTTCACTCGCTGGCACCTGGAGCCAGACCATCCCCGGAACCATTGCCACCATCAGTGTGAAGTAGGCTTTACAACACCGTGTGGGGAGCACTGGCGGCACGTACAAGGGCAGCACACGACAGATCATTTTAGGCGTTCCAGGAGTACCATGGAAACAGGGTTTCCACATTCCCGAGCCACAAGTTTAAAGCAGTTTGCCCTTGCTTTAAAGAGAAGGGGGGCGACGGGCAGCACCATCACCGGTAGGTTGGCAGCACTGGGGTTCATGAGCGGCATGGCAGGACAGACACCCCCAGAACAGAGTTTCCTAACCAGGCACCTCATAGAGAGTTGGTCCCATGAGCAACGACACACACACACACACCCCGCGCGATACGCATCTACCTATCACACTCCCCTTGCTGCTTGATATTTGCGGGGTTCTCCCCCACATTTGTTTTGACCAATTTGAGGTTCATTTGTTCAGATCCATGTTTAAGCTAGCCTTCTTTGTGGCCTTCAGAATGAGTGAGTTGGTTGCCGAATCGGGGCAGGATACAGCAGACAGGGCCCTGAGAACAGAGGACGTTTGGGTGGAGCAAACTGCTATATCCATCGGGGTTCGGCATTCCAAAACCAATCAAAGGGGTAGCAGTCAGACAGTTGTGCACGTTTCAGGTGTACCGACCCTTGCAAGCCTAAGTTCGAGCAGTGGAGGATTATTTAGCTGTCTGTCCCCACATCCTTGGACTCCTCTTCCGGCATGCCAATGGTCAACTGCTTACTAGGTACCAATTTGCTGCCATCATGAGAGCTGCACTGGCATATCTGCACCTGCCTCCATTAGATTTTGGTTCTCACTCTTTCCGCATAGGTGCTGCCAGTTTTGCGGCCCAGGCCAGCATGCCGGAGCAGAGTATCAGGGCTTTGGGAAGGTAGTGTTCGAAGGCTTTCCAGTCCTACGTGCTGGAGCCCTTCTCTCCGCCCCATTTTTGATTGGTTTGTCTTCACAGGTGCCGCACCTCACTTCCAGCAGCTGGTGTGGATCATCGACCACAGTTTGGTCTGCTGGGCAGGCAAGGCAGCTGGACAGACCCGCTGGGGGACCCAGTTGGGACTGTCAGCACGAGCAATGATCTGGTGAAGGGGCCGAAGTGGCATAAGATGGCACCGGTCGCTGACCAGTCTATGGGCGGTGCCCGCAGGCCCACTACCAAATATTCTTGTCCTGCATTTAGGCAAAAATGATCTCTCCAAGCTAAAAGGGGTCCAGCTTATACGGGACATTAAGAGGGATGTTTGGGAGATTAAAAAGATTTTCCCATCCACAATTGTAATCTGGATCCATTTGGTTGAACGTATGTAATGGGGTGGGGTGGTGCACCCAAGGAAGATAGATAAAACCAGGAGAACAGGGGAATTGGGAAGTAGCTTACCAGCACAGGGAGAGAAAGTGTGCCGCCTACGAGTGTGCTATTTCACACAGGAAGCCAGAATTGTATCGGGAGAACAGGATCCATTTATATCCGTCGGGAAACAACTGCTACTTGGAAGCCCTAAAGGACAAGTTAGCTGAAATTTTAGATAAAGGGTTGGTGGGGGGTTTGGACCGTCCGGCTTATCCGGCGGCCCCGTTGTGGCAGAAGTCCAGTACTGTTTCCATAGGTTAGGTAATAAAGTAGTAGTACGAGTTATCTCTGTAAGAGATGGGGAGGTGACACCTACTGCAATAGCATGGTACGGCAAGCGGTGGGGTAGCCTCCCTGGGAGGGGTGGCCACCAGGGGGCAGTAGGGACAGGTATGGTCCCCAGCCTCCAGGCACCATCCTCCTTACTTGGGTCTGGACGGACCTTGTCCCCTTCGTCCATGGTCCGACCCACAGAAAGGAGGAGGGGAGGAGACATTCTGGTTAAGATAGGAGGGTGGTACTCGAGGGTACACTGAAACCGCCCTCCTGAGTTTAGTTTTCTTGCATGCATTAACATTGTGTACTGGACCCGAATCGCAGTAGGCGATTGTCCCCCACCAATTCTAATTATGATTTGATTAAAAGAGTGTGTTCGTTTTACGCCACTTATGGTGTCTGCTCTTGCTTGATATGCGCCAACAATTCCCTTATGATACCTCGTTCAGTAGGTGAGTCAGCTTTCCAAACTGAACAACCCCTTCCTTTTCTTCTAATCTATGCAGTTTAACTGGTTTGTTCTTCATTGTTTACCCCATGGAGACTTCACCCCATGGAGTTATAGAACAATCTATCTTAAATAACATAAATACACAGTGAACTTTACAATATAAAGATCAACAACATCTACAGTAAGGGGGAAAGAACAGAAACACTTTTAAATGACATTGTTAATTAAAAGAATAACTGAAAACAATTATGAATCTGCACCTTTAATTTGGATCCATGGGGTACAGGGCAAAATCCATCTGGTCCAGGTGGGATGAACAACTCCCATTTTCCATAATCCATTTTCTTATAGGGATGAGAAATTGGATTCCAGTTATCTGTAATATAAGAAATGTACTGAGTATCTTTTAAAATGTGTAAAATTTTGTTTTCTTAAACCAGAAGATCAATATTTCATTTAACCTTTACTTTTTTGAGAAAAGGTACTGGTCAAGAGATAGATGACAGAGTCTTAAATTCTGATAAGGTCCTTCAAGCTACTACCTCAGTGTTGGATCAGACTCCCACAATTACTGGAAACCTGCCTATACAAATTAAATAATATTATTGCTTCATCTCAAATTAATACAAGCAATAATCATTTATCGGAGCCCCACAAGAGGGAGTCAGGTTAAATTCTTGGGAACAAGAAATTTATCAGAGCCCCTTAAGAAAAATTCCAAAGATACATCACAGAGCAGCCTTACCCCACATCAAGTAAGGCTACCCAGGGCGGGGCAACTTAGGTGGACAGACCCCTTCTGCCTCCACACTCCACAGCGGGGCTATGAGAAGTGGGAGCTGGTTATGGAAAGAGGTCTAAATTAAAGCACTTTGTGAAAGAATACAACAGTTTCCATGTTGATACTCATCCATCTTAATTGCATTGGATACACTTCTTATAGATCTGGCTAAAATAAAGTGTCACTCCATTCTATAATAAAAGGTTCTTTCCATGTCCAAATTAGGGGTCTTTTAAAAATCAAATATTAAATCATCATCATAGCATGCCTCACATTTTACTTGTATGGTTCAATTACTTTTTTAAGAAGGGCCTCTAAATTTCTAGCTCCCCCTTGGAGAAAGGTTATAGGGTGTGCAAGGGGTGGGGGAACCAAAATCAGGAGGTTCCCTCCCCCGAGATTTCAGGTTCCTAGCATTGCCAGCTCTCACAAATTTATTGCGAGAGACGCAATTCCTAAGCCTCACTCATGATTTTGCTATTTCTGTGTGGCACAATGTGCCTTCAATGGACAATTAGTGTCGCTAATCTGCCAGATTGGGAGGCTTGCTCTCTGCGTCTCCTGCCATGTTGCACTCTGCAGAGCTGACCTGGGACCTGACAGTAAATTCTCTGAGTGGGGAGGGGAGTAAGGAAGTCTCTTCTCAGCTGTGTGCAACACTCTAATCAGTCCCCATTTCCTGAGGGGCCATATCAGGGAAGCACACAGCGCGCCTCTGATCAGCCCCGCCCCCCTGGAAACAGGGACGGATTAGAGTGCTGAACACAACTGGGAAGAAAGTCCATTATCTGAGTGGGGAGGATGTGGCAGTGGATGAAGTGAGGAGGTGGCAGTGTAGGCCTTGGATCAGTGTGGAGGAGAGATCCTGAGGGCTTGGAGCAGTGGGGGAGAACGGAGCTTGGAGCAGCAGTGGGGATTTTGTGGCTTGGAGTAGTAAGGGGGGAAGAGAGATCTTGGAGCAAGAGGGGGCAATTCGGGGGGAAGAGTGACTCAGCGACAGTGAGCTTGGGAATCTTGTGGAGGAGGGAGGAATCCAGGGGTAGCAGGCTTTACAGATCCTGGGCTGGAAAGGGGAACCTGAGAGCTTTGGGCTTGAAAAGGGAAGAGGTACATGGCAAGGTGGTTTGGGTGGCTTCCTATTGTACTAGGCTGTTTGTGGACTGCTTTTCTGTTCTTCTTATAGTCTACATGTCTTTATTTAAAAAAATTCAGAGGTTATATATAATTCATTATATATTATTTATCATTTAAATGTGTAAAGTGTGTTCCATTTGCTACCTGCAGTAAATGTCTGTGAAAGACAAAAACCACACACACACACACACACAAAACTGGGATATACAAAAAGATTAAAATTACCCCACTCCCACGCCGCCTTTCACATCCATTAAAAATTGGTATTTTGTGAAAGAAATAGAAAGGCTGCACCAGATTATGTCAGTTTATGGGTTTTGCATATAGTGCCAAAGTTGTCATCTTTTGATAATTAACTTTGTAAGCGCTATAGAATTTGAAAGCATTGCTTACAATCTAAATGCTTCCTCATCTCTTTTATAATGTTTGTGAACACAGTAGTTCTGGTTCATTCAGAAATTTGGATTCAGAACAATTCAATATATGCAAGAATGATTCGCATGAAAATTAGGTAAGGCATTATATTCAGATTTAACAATTTCAGATATATTTTCATCAGATTATTGTACTCTGCACCCACAACCACAACTTCTACCCTGCTATACCTCCCCAAAGAGTGAGCCAAGGCCTTAAGGAAAATACTTCAAACACAAAGAAAAGCCATAATTAGTGAATGTATTCATTTAAATGCAGTGATCAAAGGACTCTCTAACAAGTACATTTGCATAATATTCCCATCAGTTATTACTTAATGCTTTAATAGATGCATCTTCAGTAGATTCAGTGTGATGCTAATTCACGCTTATGTTGTCAGTGTAGGACCAATCCCATACCCCGCATAAACTGCGCACAACCTACGTGCGCACACATACACATAAAGTGCGTGCATGTCCATTGAAGGCACATTGTGCCACACAGAACTCATGTGGAACCTGTGCAGATCCCACTTGGGATTGTGATCAGTGTCTTCTATATATTTCATGTACTTTTGCTGTATTTCCTTGCACAAGAAACGCAATAGACTATACAGTCCTTCAAACCCCTCCAAAGAGAATCAAATTTCTTTCGCTGCAAACTCAAGCTACAGAACAAGTTTCTTTGAATGAAATTGTTTCAAGATCTCATTTCAACTTTTCCTAAAGTCCATAAGTCAGTGGTCCCAAACTTTCACACGCCCCCATTTTGAGATTTGAACATAGTCCCCTGACTATAGGCAGCAAAACCTACAAAGCATATCGGATAGCCCCAATCTCTGTTGCCATCATTGACACCCACCCAGGGACACAACCCATAGATTGGGAACCTTTGTCTTAAACTATACAAAGTCTGAGGATATCTCCCCAAACATTTTTTTTTCAGACCTACAACCTGGGTAATGTGAAGCATTATACTATATTCCAATTAGCTTTATTTCTTATAATCTATTTGTAGTGCTGTTCTAAGGTAAACAATGCGCCGTCGTAAAAGAAAACAGCAAGGGGTGGAGAGGAGCTTGTGCAGAATATGCTCAGGAAGAGGGAGCCAGTGGAGAAAGGAGAGGAGAGGCTGCACATGGTCAAAGCGATGGGCTAGGTGGATGATCCTGGCAGCAGAGTTTTGAACAGAGATAAGGGAAGAAAGGTGAGAGCGGGGAAGGCCAGCGAGGAGGAGGTTACAATAGTCGAGGCGTGAGATGACTAGGGCGTGGATGAGAGTTTTGGCAGAGGAGACAGACAGAAAAGGGCGGATCTTAGCAGTGGAGGTAGAAGCGGCAGGATTTGGCAATGGAGTCGACGTAGGATTTGAACGTAAGGTGCGAGTCGAAGATGAAGCCCAAGCTACAGGCTTGAGGGACAGGGAGGATGGAGACCCCCGTCAATGGCAATTGACAGGGAAGAGGGAGAGGAAGGTTTGGGAGGGAAGATAAGGAG
>QEPC01000529.1:5069041-5089126 GCA_003113815.1 Sphenodon punctatus | reverse complement strand
CACAAGGGAAGCCCCACGTAGAGCGTGTTGCAGTAGTCCAGCCTCGAGGTGACGAAGGCATGGATGAGGGAGGCCAGGTCCAGACCGGAGACGTACGGACGCAACCTCCGCACCAGGTGCAACTGGCGGAAAGACGTCTTCGCAACTACCTCCACCTGCTGCTCCATGTGGAGATCCGCGTCCAGCCCCACCCCCAAACTCCGGGCCTGCTGAGCTATAGGAGGGCGAACCCCCCACCCAATCAGGGGGACCATTACCTCCGTCGATCTCCCCACCAACATCACCTCCGTCTTATCGGGGTTGAACTTCAGTCTGCTCTGTCACATCCATGCCGCCACAGCCTCCAAACACTGGGACAGCAGCGAGACAGCAGGGTCTGGGTCAGTTGAAAAAGAGAGGTACAGCTGAGTATCATCAGCATATTGGTGACATTGCACCCTGAACCCTCTTACGACCTCCCCCAAGAGCTGCATATATACATTAATCAATAATAGAGATAGAATAGAACCCTGCGGAACGCCCCATGATAAAGCGCAGGGGCCAGATGTCTCCTCCCCTGGCACCACCCGCTGGCTTCTCCCCGAGAGGAATGAGCGGAACATTCAAGAACAGTCCCGTCCAGACCTCCCAGGTCATGCAGCCATCTCAACAGCAGCTCATGGTCCACGGTATCAAAAGCAGCCGAGAGATCTAGCAGGATGAGAAATGTTGAACATCCTGCATCCATCTCCTGGCGGAGGTCGTCTACCAAGGCCACCAACGCCGTCTCAGTGCCATAGCTGGGACGGAACCCAGATTGAAACGGGTCCAGGAAACCGATGCTATCTAGATGCACCTGGAGCTGGAGCACCACTGCCCGTTCAATAACCTTCCCTAAAAAGGGAAGATTAGAGACAGGTCGGTAACTGGCGAGTGCGTCCACGTCCAAGGATGGTTTCTTCAGCAGGGGGCGCACCACAGCCTCCTTGAGGCTAGGCAACAACCTCCCCTGCTGCAAGGACACATTCACCACCCTCGCCAGCACCGTCCGCAACGTCTCCCTGGAAGCTTTCACCAACCAGGACAGGCATGGATCGACTTCACAACAAGTGGCCCTCACAGACCCCAAGACATCCACCGCATCGGCCAGTGTCGCTTCCTGAAACTCCCCCCACAAAGCTGGACCGGACAGGGCCTCCATCACCTCGCGCTCTCCCTCTACTCCCCCTAATCCAGCGTCAAAGTCACTCTGAATCCGAGCAATCTTGTCTGCGAAGTAGTTGACAAACTCCTCACAGAGGGCCTGGAACAAGTCCCTGTCCAGGCTGAGGGAGGCCGGACTGACCAGCCCCCGCACCACCCGAAACAGCTCCGCCGGGCGTGACTTCGTAGACGCCATGAGGACAGCAAGGAACTCCTTCCTCGCTGTCCTCACAGCCTCAACATAGAACCGCAAATGGGTCCTATGGAGAAGTCGGTCGGAGTCAGATCAAGTCCGACGCCAGCATCGTTCCAGCCTCCTGCCTACTCGTTTCATACACCGCAGCCCTTCAGTGAACCAAGGGACCCTGCGGTGACAAGACAAAGGCAGAGGGTGTCTCGGAGCCACCCTGTCGATGGCCTCCTCCAGCAAGCTATTCCAACGCTGGACCAGCTCATCAACAGAGTGACCATCCAGGTCCAAGGTTAACTCCCTCAGGACCTCCTGAAACCAGTGGGATTCCATCAGCCTCCGAGGGTGGACCATCCTAACTGGTCCCTTCCCCTTCTGGATGGGGTGCGCTGAGAGACTGGCCTGCAGGAGATAATGGTCCGTCCATGACAAGGGCACCGCCCTAACCTCCCCCACCACCAGACCCCCCACCTCAAGGCCAGAGCTGAAGATCAGGTTGAGGATATGTCCCCCCACGTGGGTCGGGCAGATAACCTCCTGGGACAAATCCATGGTTGCCATGAATTCTCACTCCGCTCCGACAAGGCCGGCATCGGCATGAATGTTGAAGTCCCCCAGGACCAAGGTCCTAGAGGAGCCGAACACCACCTCCAAGGCCAGCTCTGCTAGAGCAGTAAGGGATGCCGCCGGACAGGAAGGGGCCCGGTATACCAGCAGCACTGCTAGCTTGCCCCCAGTCAAATCGAACACCACGTAAGGGCCTCGATACCCACAATCTCCTGGACTGGATACCTCCTAACCGGCCAGTCCTCTCTAAAAACAATCGCTACACCACCTCCCCGACCATCCGTGCGGGGCTGATGCTGCACGGCATACCTGGCTGAAACGAGATTGGCCAAAGTTGGACCGGTCAGCTCGTCCAGCCAGGTTTCTGTAATACATGCGAGGTCCACGGCCCCATCCAAGATTAAATCCCAAACAATTGGGGCCTTGTTCACAACGGACCTCGCATTCAGCAGCAGCAGCCCCCCACGTATGGACCTTGGACTCAGCTCCTCCCTCACACCCAGTGGGGGGATGGCAGTCTGCACCTCCTTCAGCCACCTTGGTCCCCTCGGGGCACGGGCCATCCAACCCCTTGGACCATACCGTCCTCGCCCAAGAACTATGTCGTGATTACCAAGATATCCAGAAATTTTGTTCTTAACCATTTCTACCAGCTTGCCCGTCAACAATGTCAGGCTCACTGGTGTAGTTTCCAGGATCACATCTGGATTACCTCATCAGGTTCTTCCTTCCTAGATGTTTTCTGTTATTACACAATCACTTAACAAATTATGCAATCATATAACTCACAAATCATTTTTGGAAAACCAAAACTGTTTCTTTCAATTTCAGATTTTCTGTTCAGTGCCAGAACATGGAGGTGTCAAAAACCTTATTTAGGCAGCTGAAAAAGTTCAAAATAAGAGGTTCTCTTTTACATATGCAATTCTTTATCCTGGAAAACTGGTTTGAGCACAGTAAAAATACCCTTCTGTTAACATGGTTACAAATTTTTGGCTCAACGTCTTGACAAGAAACTGTGAGATACTCAGTATGTTCCATATCCACTTTCCCACCTTATCCCCAAAGTCTCAGGGTAGCCCCCAATGTATTAAAAAAGGAATACACATAAGTGAAATTAAATCATCATACTTTCCTCATCTCCCTCATGCATGTTCGGTTGGCCCCCACTGTCCTGTCATTTCAGCGTTTAGGTAAGACCTGGGTGTTTCGCCAGGCTTTTGGCGAGGGGGTGGGGGGTTGTTTCCCTGGATATAGGATAAATTTTTAACTTTTTAACTAGTTTTATCTTTGTTGTTCACCACCCCTGTGGGCAGGATAGATTTTTTTATATAAATAAATAAATAAATAAATAAATAAATAAATGGCACAGCATTCCCCAGCTCCCATCACCTCCTCTGACAATTCTGATAGTTGTGGCTTTTTTTTTCATCCTGAATTGTGACAAAAAAACTTGACCTACCAGAGTTCCAAGTGGGTGAGGAGTCCACCCAATCCAAACCAGCCCTTCACAGCAGAAAACAGTTTGCAACACCAAATATAATGTCCTGGTGCACAGTACCAAGACCAGAATAGTTCTGTAGGAAGGGGGTTTCAAAACTAGGTGATCAGACCCATAGTGGGGCTACCACATAAAACAACACAATTATATATGCACATTTCCAAAACTTGGTATCACGAGAATTTCATTTGTGTCTCACTGGAGTCACATTCTCAAAATGTTTGGAAACCATTACCAAAGGCATAGGGAAAAAAGGCATATAGGCAATTACTGACCGTTTCCCTTTGAGAATTATACATCCCATGCTTTCCATTCCATTTCCCAGTGACAATGGGATAGGATAACCCTGAAGGAACTCTGAGGTCAGTGCCTGAGCTGTCGGGCCGAAGGCAATATCCAGCACCGAAGGTGGCACAGCCTCAGATGCAGGGCCTGAAAGAGTGGGTGAATGCAGCTGCCTCAGGACTTGACGCATAGAACGCTTGATAAGGGGCGGCAGTAAGTATTCCAACATCCCCAAAGCCTCCTGAGTGTCCTCTGGGGAAGCACTCCACTTGAGGTAATATAGTTCAAGGCCTCAAGGACATCAGTGCCAATTAGCCTTACCCATCAAGGGAGAATTTAAGGGGGAAATTCTGGCATAGGGGTACATTTGCATCCAATCTTCTTACACTGTCCTTCTGGCTCTAGAAAGCACCCTTGGCACAGAGCTGTGTGGAGGGGAGAATGGCCACAATGGGGAAACAGAGCCCCAGGAAGGAATGTGGCATCTCAGGTTTAAGTAGTGCAGCTTTGATCCTGTTGACATCAAAGCGTTCCTCGGAATGGACCATGATGACACTTCTCATGTCAGGGCACGGGCCAGAGTGGGTGAGCAGCAGGGACACTCTGGAAACCAACAACAACAACCCGGCAAGTCCATCGCTACCAAGACCTGCTCCTGAACTAACATGGTCTGGACCATTAAGTGTTCAACGAGACGAAAAGCTTTATCCTTCCTGGCTCAGGGTTTAAACCCTCGACGGATGTTACACACCCTGGTAATTTTGTTATTTGTCATTAAAAATCCATTTATATGCAGTGTGGTAGAACAAGAAGCTTCTTGACTTTTTTAGTTTGCCTGTCTGCAACAAAAGAATTGTATACAGTTTACCATACAGCTTCAAGGTCAATTTTGTAACTTAGCAAGGAATTTCATATTTAAATAGTAAAGTCAGTCCTTTCTTTACATGAAAGCAGGTGTCAATGTGGGTATGTCAAGAAAAACAAACCAACGTTTATAATACACGAGTATTAATGCCATATTAAGTGACACACTAAGCCAGAAAAAAAAGTAACTAATTCTGAAACCTGAGTCTAAAATGTAAGTGTTTTAAATAACCATGTTAATAAGCACTACTGTTCTTTGGCCCTTTTCACACACACACACCCACACACACAGCAACTGGGTGGGCATGGGAGGGGGCGTCCATGTGACTGTCGGTGGGGGTACATGCATGCTCCCGCGCTCCACCCACCTCCACTGATCCCCTACGCATGGAGGCATTGGACAAAACAGAGATGCCTCTATGCGTGGAGATCGGTGGAGGTGGGTGTGCGTCCGTGTGACCAGTCGCCCATGCACTGCACACCAGTCACGGTGAGCATCCATACCACCCCCCCCGCACCACAGCTCCTCCTGCCATTGTGAAAAGGGCCTTTGTTGCCAACAATACTTTCTGAAGAAAATATGATTTTGAACACACACAGTAAGTGTAACGAGGAACAACTATTTGCACTTCAGTTTCCACTGCAATAGATTGTGATCTGATCTACACTTAAAATTAGATCTTAATGAACAGGGCCTTTATTTTGGAATTGTGGTTTCTAAAACAGTGATATATTGCTAACAGTCACTTAGCTACTTAGCAATAAAATATGCAAATAAAATGTTCAGTGTCATCACCAAGAGCTTTTCAGGAAGCTATAATGATAATACTGCCTCTAGTATAAGAATTTCAGCTGACTAATTGCCTCATACACTTGATTTACTAAGCTTCTAAAACTACTAATTGACAAATCTTAATGTTTTTTGGATGTTCATTTAATATTTTAAGTATATTCCAGATGAACAGTGGAACTCCTCGATAGACCACCAAGAGGTCTAGTGTTTCATCCTCTCAATTTATTTCAGGTCCAACAGAAAAGTTTGAATATAAGAATATATATTTTTTATTTTTTTTAAATACCACCAAGCCAATGACCACTCTGAGTGTTTCACCTGCACCTCTCTGTCCTGGTAGACCTCTCTCCACGGCAGAGCTGGGTGGGCCTAATAGACAGAAGGAGACATGTTAACCCAGTTCAGCCCAGATGGCCGGACCGTCACCTGGGCTGTGTCACCAACCTTCTCTGTATCGCAACAGCTGGCTACTTGTCCCGGAGTGAATGGGGGCAGCATCAGTGGCACATAAACTAATAAGCAGGTGACTCCTGGGCTAAGGCTACTGTCTCATTTGTTTTCACCCAGAGAGATTATAGTTATGTAATTAATTAATTATACCCCACCCCATCCAGCCTCACGGCAGTTCGGGTCAGCTTACAGAAGTTAAAACAAATAAAAATATATTAAAGGGGGGTTTACAAAAACATGAAATACAATAAAAAGAGGTAAGACCCATTGGCTAAAAAAATCACACACCCCTATCCCTTTTTTTACACACACACACACACACACACACACACACACACACNTATGTGGGAGGGGGACCTGACTCAGGCCCACACAGCTGTGACTGTGCCCCCTTTAACCACCCAGCCTGTCAACAGCCTATGCACCTAGCTACCACCCGCCTGTGATCCTGTCTCTTATACACATCTAGATGTGTATAAGAGACAGGCTGTGGTGCAGCCACCAAGAATGCCCACTCCATCGTGACCCCCCGGTTTACCCGGGGGACATCCAAGAAGGCGCCCCCGGCGGATCACAGAGAGTGAGGAGGTCTCTCAGATGGCACTATTGTTGAAGTCTTTTCCCATGGAGAATTGTCAAAGCCTGAGCATTTTCTGAAAAAAATGTAGGCTCTCTCTATTTAGCAAGTGGGGCTGGATTGAAGATAGGGGGTATTCTATGGGGGACTTTGGGGGGGTTGTCTTTGGGTTTTATGTATTTACATTTTTTATTCTTATGTATCTTATTGTGCTGTTAACAGCCCATAAGTGGGGCTGCCCTTGATGACTGTTTAGAAGCTGCAGCTGGTGCATAATACGGCGGCTCAGCTCCTCAAGTTTTGAACTTTAAAGCCCTAAACGGTCTGGGCCCCACGTTTCTGAAAAATCTTCTGTCCTACCATACCGCATTGTGGCACCTGCTATCAGCTGGGAACACCTTCCTGTGGGTACAGTCTATTAGCCTTGTCTGTATGACAAAAGCTCCCAGGCACAGCTGGGAGCTTTCCCTCCCAGCTGCCAGGGACACGAGCTCCCAGACAGCTCTTGTTTGGTGCCCCAATGCTATGAAACTCTCTTCCCCTGGAGGTCCAGTTAAACCGGAGCCTGGGTATCTTCCAGAGGTGGTATAAGACTTTTTTATTTGAACAATCCACCTGTTCAGGTTCGCCCACACATTTGTTCTGTGCTGCAGGCCAATTTGGGGGGTCGCAGCTGGCGGAGCCCTCCCTAGGGCGGCGAGGAAAGCCATCTCACTCCAGTCTCATTTGTTTTCACCCTCAGTGCACCCTTGCCATACGAACCTAACAGAAAGATGGTAGCTGCAAGAGGGTGATCCTGGCTGGTCACAGGCATTGTGATGGAGTATAGGGAAGGAGGTGGTGTTTCAGAAATGCAAGACGCAGGACATTTAGGGCATCAAAGGGCAAAGCAAACATCCTGAGTTGTGCCTAGAAGGCTATTGGAAGGTAGTGCAGACTCCAAAGCACAGGTGTAATGCACTCATAGCAACCCACCCCTGACAGGAGGCAGGTTGTTGAGTTATGCATCAACTCCAGTTTTCTAGAGTCTAGCACAGTGGTGCCCGCATTTTTTCCAGGTGACCCTATTTTGAGACTTAATGTAAGAATTGTGAGCCAGTATGCAACAGGGACATGCAAAGAACAACCAATATCATATGGGATCACAACCCCATCTGTAGATAGTGCAACCCCACTTGGGGTCTCATCCCACAAGAGTGTGATTTTGAGTGCACAGAGATGAAAAGATTTTTATTTTTTTTAAAGGCCATGGTTTTTGGTTCAACTCAGATGAGAAGAGCTAGACTAAGAAAGGACAGGGATGAGCATCCTTTGAGAAGATAGTACTTTAACCCTGGGCCTTTCTTGAGTGCAAGCCAATATTAAATTTCAGACTCAAGGAGAGAGCCATAATAAATTTCACTATCTATATGTATTCAAAACAACAACAGTTAACTGTTTAACACAACATGTTTATCTCCAGTATAAAATATTTTATTTCAACTTTTCACTATTCTCAACATGCATTAGGTCCAACTGAAAACAGTAAGGAACATAAGTAGAGGAACACGTAAAAAGAGGTTCAGACAGCTGATCAATGCTGCCCGGTGCTCATCAGCAGACTGGATGTGCGGGCGGCGGGGGAGGAGGTAGTACCAAATACCTTGTCCATTCAGATGTCTGGATATGGGAAGTTACGCTGTTATAACCCCATGTATATGAAATATAACTTTAAATTGTAAAGTTATATTACCAAAAAAAAAACGAACAAAAACAAAGCAGTTCTCTAGTAGTCACTCCAGAGAGTAGCTTTATCAAACCCAACCAATAAAACACATTGGTGCATAGCGTGTGTACAGAACAGATGTGAAGTGTAGTTGATTGGTGCATAATTAACCTGTATCATCAGTGGGCTCTCACAAGCCATGTCAAAACTGTTTCAAGAGTCACATATGGCTTGTGAGCTACAACCTGGCAATCTCTTTTATCCATCCAAAAGGGTTAAGGATCAATTTTACTTTCATACTGTAAAAGCAACTTAATAGTGGTAACTTATTTATCCACCTACTTAGTGCTAACAGACCAATTTTTATTTATTAATTTTAATACATACCGCTACCTATTGAATATGGCTAGTAACCATGATTCCAAATAAGCTACGAACTAGTCGGAAAAGGTGGCTATTGTAGCAAATTAAATTCCTTGTTGGATATCAGGAGAGTAAATAGCCAAGCTGAATACAAATATTTAGATAACCAGAACAAGTCAGATGGCAAGCCAAAATCTTTTATTTGCTACAGTAATCATCCTTCACACCATTCAGGAAAATATAAAGTCTAGGAATCATTTTGAAAAAAATAATTAAAAAGCACTCTGGGATAAAACTTTTATCTTGAGTATTCCACAAAGCAAATTGAAAGATTGTGCACTTTTAATTAAATATCTGAAAACATTAACCTGCTTTGTGGGTTGTTGGGGTTTTTTAATCTGATTTCAAACTTTGTGAAACAATCACTTAAGTTCCACATTCACTTGAAATCTTCTATGCAAAAAGTCTCTTTTCCACCAATTCAGCGAAAATACTCTTTATAAAATTAAGCTTTATGAGGAATACTTCTTAAATGGAACTGCAGAATTCAAGTTAAATACAAAATAACCATAAATTTAATTTGCAATTTTAACCTCTTAAAACTAGATTGCTTTAACCTTCCTTTAAGTTTCTAATTAAATATACCTATAGCAACTTAATTCAAAATCTTAAGGGTTTGCAACCCAGCTTCTCATAAAAATATTACTAAACTCATTTGCATTGAATAACAGTCTTCTCTTCCTCTAGACTTTCTGAATCCATTAACTCTCTTGGGAATGAATACTTTACTATGACTGATGATGAATAAGATATATAAGACAAATGATTCACGTTTTCATTTAAAAGACTAAAAGAAAATTCACTTTAGTCTCCTCACTGCTGAGTTTCATTAAGATCTAGAAACAGCTATTCCAAGACATTAGTTCTAAATCTTCTGCTGCACTTGATAAAAAGAGATACATTAAATATTTTTTTAGAAAATTGGAGACTTTGGATAGAGCACTCCAATTTTAGCTATTACGTTACTATCCAAGAACATTTTTCTTACTTTTAAATGTCAGCTACTAAGTTACCACCCAAAGAAATATTTTCATTTACATTAGCTTTTAAGAGTGTGCTTAAATTTGAGAATTTATATAATGTTTAAAATCAGTCTCTGGCCCTTTTCAAAAAGACTGCAGTGGGTGGGGGAGATGGGTGTGTGCCTGTGGTGGGTGTGCACTCGTTCCCGTGGGTGCACACCCATCTCCACCCATGGAGCAACCGGCATTGGAGTCCTCTGCTCCATGGGTGGAGGTGGGTGGGGATGAGTGGAGCGCAGGAACGTGCACACACCTCCACCCACCACGGACACCTTTCTTATGGATGCCCCCTGCTGCCACTGCAATCGGAGTTCGCACAGGTGTCCCACCTCCTCCGCACAAGGAGGGGTCACCCAGGTAAAAAGGCTCTCAATCTTCTCTCTCCTATAAAAACAACCTCTCACATCTAGAGGCTATTAAAAGATTCAACGGTTGTGAGGAGGGCTATAACGGTTGTTGGAGGCCGTGGCGACTTGGTTGTGGCAGAGCAGACTGAAGCTCAATCCCGGTAAGACGGAGGTGATGGTGGTAGGCCGAGCGGGGGGAGGTGTTACCCCCTCTTTTGGAGGAGGTGCACCCCTCCGTGGCCCAGCAGGTTCGGAGTCTGGGGGTGTTATTGGATGCAGACCTCCGCCTAGATCAGCAGGTGGATGTGGTGGTGAAGGTGGCTTTCCTCCAGCTGTATCTGGTACGGAGGCTGCGCCCATACATCTCCAGAACCGACCTGGCCACCTTGATCCATGCCTTCATCACTTCGAGGCTGGACTACTGTAACGCGCTCTACGTTGGGCTTCCCTTGACGCTGGCCCAGAGGTTGCAGCTAGTGCAGAATGCGGTGGCCCATCTCTTAACAGGGACGGGCCGACAAGAGCACATAACACCGGTGCTACGTGCACTGCACTGGCTGCCTGTAATGTACCGAGCCAAATTCAAAGTGCTGTCTTTGATCTATAAGACCCTGTATGGTCTTGGACCTCGATATCTCAGGTACCGCCTCGCCCTCCGCGACTCAGGACGGCCCCTTCGGTTCACCGGGGGCGCCTTCCTGGAGGTCCCCCGCGTAAAGCAGGGGGCTAAAAGGGCGTTCTCGGTGGCTGGGCCACGGCTATGGAACTCCCTCCCAGAGGAAGCACAGCTGGCCCCAAGTCTGTTGCCTTCCGTCGGGCCTGTAAGACATGGCTGTTCTCCCAGGCCTTCGGAGGTGGGGAGGGGAGGGTGGGTTAAATTGCTGTATGGGGGGGGTGTTTAAAATTTGTTAAATAATATTGGAATTCTTTAGATTTTAATGTAGTTTTATGTTGTTTTAGATTGTTTTTATATTTGTTGGAAGCCTCCTCGAGATGTCATTGGCATGAGAGGGTGGCATATAAGTGTAAAAAAATAATTAAATAAATAAATAAATAAAAGTTATTTTATTTTAAAACAATATGAGTTTAACAATTTAAATATTAGTCTTTTGATCCCAATTAGTTTTGTGGCTATTTTCAGCTCCACAAAAATTGGTAGGTGAGCCATGTTTATAATTCCATAATCAAAAAACCTCCAGTTTACAAGAAGAGTTAAGGCTCTTGCAAATTCAATCATGCACTAAAAAGCGTGGAAATTGAAAGTTAAGGCTCTTACCTTAACTTCCTTGCCATGTTAGCAGTAAAGACATTGTACAGTCTCACACATTGTGATCACTTACAACTTAGGCTCCGTGCACCCACACCTTGCCTTCGTCTTTCAGCCCCAATCCTCTTCCTCTTTGCAGGCTGGGGGCAATAGTGAAGCTGGGGACAGGAGAATGAGCTGGCCCCTCACCCCCTCCGTTTCCTCTTTCTTAAAGAAAGAACTTCAGAGTTCTGGCTTCCACTCCCTCTCCCCCTCTAATCTACTTGGTCCCAGCCTTGTAACAGAGAACTCAGGACTTCTGGCTTCCACCCCACTCTAATCCAGTAGGCTGCACTCCCTTCACAGGCAACTCAATAGTCCTCATTCCAAGCCTGTTCTCCTCTCCTCTCCTCTCCTCTGCTCTTAACCTTGTAACAGACAACCTAGGGGTTCTGGGTCCAAGTAGTCTCTCAAACCCTGTGGCCCCTACTCTCCTCAGAGAAAACTCAAAAGTCCTGGGAAATACAATGTTTGTCTGTATGGCCGTTTTTACACGGACGTCACCCACCCACGAACACCCATAAACACCCATTGGATGGGTATGAGAGCGCCCTTGTAAACATCCACGAGTGGGTGGGTGCACGTTCACGACCCACCCACCAACACCCATGGAGCAGCCGGGAAGGAGCCAGCATGCTCTGTGGGTGGAGATGGGTGGAGGTGGGTGTTCAACACCCACCCGTCCATGTAAACATCAAAACACCCACACACATGGGAACGGGTCTACCGAGACCACAGAGAGATGGCTAGAGAGGCCACGCAGGTGCCCTCAAGCAGACACGCCCACCCAGGGAGACGCCCGACACCCGCCCTTAAAAGGGATCCGAAACAGGACATGGGTGCGCCGGCTACCAGAATGTCAGGACGGAAAGCATCCGACAAGACGAATGCAGCCAGCGCCACAACTCATGCGGGATGGGCCAGGGTAAGCAGAGGGACCCCGGGATGCCCAGGGAAGGGGGGGCAGCCTAATGGACCAGGGGGGTGGGAAAGACAACTAAACAAAGCACACCTATCCCGCCACAGGGCCAAGGACAGACCGCACCGCCCGCATTCCCCAAGACCACCACAGCCACGAGGCACAGGAAAGGGAGTGCGACCGACAGCGAGGTATGTGCGAGGGGACCCCAAGAACCCGGGGAAGGGGGAACCACACGCCAATAGCGAAAAACAACCCAAGGGAGCACAGGGCAGGCAGCTGACAGCTAATGGTTTCCACCCCCACCCCCAAGAAAGCACCCAGACACAGGAGCAATGTACCACCGGGGAGACGGCTGAGGAGGGCCTCCGTGTCAGACAGGTAAGACGCCCATGCCCCCCCGAGGGAAGTGGTGAGGGATCCCCCAACCCCCCCCCAACAGGAGACAACCAGCTCCGCTGTCATCACAGCTACCGGGCAGGCCCCAAGCCACCAAGCTGGAAGGCCCCACACACGCGGTACTCAAAAGGGGGAGCCCTGGTCGAGGTAGGAGATCAGGGATTTCATATGCGGGGGGGGGCATGAAAAGGTTCAGCACGACCTGGTGCGCAGCTACAAGACCAGACAGGTCTATGAAGCCATCACGCAGGAGTTGCAGCGGCAGGGGTACAATAGGGATGTCACCCAGTGCATACAGCAGGCAAAGGACTTGAGTTCCGGATATAAATATATCAAGGACAACAATCTAATTCTGGCCGTGCCATGCATACAATGGAGTTCCATGATGAGCTGGACCAGTCTTCTGAATAGACGGGGATATAGTCGACTACCGCTTACATGGCACCGCCTTCACCAGGAGCAGACAGAGAGCGCTTACAACCCCCCAGAGCAAGGGGAGGCCGCTGCCCTTGGTGAGGCCAGCCAGGATTCGGGAGGGTACGGCCCCGTCACACAGGGGGAGGCGGCCCTCTGCGCGCACCCACAAAATCCACAGGGTGCCAGGTCATGGGGATGAGGGTGCACGCGGAGCGGGCGGAGACCCAGAACGTCTCCCAGGAAGCGGAGGAAGATGATCCAGGTAGGGGCGGGGGGGGGCAGGACCGGGCACAGTGACCGAAGCCAAAACCGGGCAGCAGGGGTCGACTGATGAATCCACATTCCCATTACAGCTCAAGGCTCCCTGGAGGTTCACAAGGAGGAGGTTGCAGAGGAACCAGTGACACCCCTGAGAGCCGGGCGACAGAACAACGATGGAAGGCCACAACGCACAAGGGATGGGTCCCAGGCGGTACTGGGGCGACGGGGTAGCAGGCCGCCCAAAGGGGCAGCCCCTAGAACCAACTGCCCCCCATGAACAACAAGGAAGGGCCGGTACCCATCACTGTTGGGTAACCGAACCACACGGGTTAACAGCCCCTGAGGGGTATGCCAAAGGGGGGTCAGAAGGGGGGTGAGACCACGTGGCATGCCCCAGGGAGGTACTGGGACAGCATGGGCCCAGATGAATGTGTCCCCAGATGGGGTGAGCAGAGTGGTCCGACAGAGGGGACATGATTCACGGAACCCCGCCCAACCGGTAACTAACACCATAGGGACAGACAGGGAGGGCATAGCACCCATGGCCAGGTACAGGTCTGCACAGTTACAGCATTAGAGCACGGCCATGCCAACAGACAGCCGGTGACGGCCCGAGGCCTGGAGCGGTTTGCTTGCCATGGCTACAAGGCAGTGGGGGACTCAGTGGAGCAGGGCACGGGCCATGCAGCACTGGGGAACCCCTAGAACCCAAACAACAGCACAGATGCTGATTAGTGAACAGACATATCTGTATTTATTGTAACATGTTACACAGTTCTGTGAAGGGTGGGGGGCTGTCAATAGAACTACTCAGTTGCCTGCCATCTGGGCAACAACAGAGTGTCCCGGTTCTCCTCAGATATGCACCGGAACGCTCCACCCTGAACATGTTGGTAGAGGGGTTACAGGACCCTCTCTCTGCACCGGTCGGGGGTAGTCACGGGCAAATCCCCCAGTCTCGCAGATATTGTGCAGGATGCAGGCCGCCAGGACAAGGATGTGGGTATGCTGGAGATTGAACTGGCTTCTATTCTTGAGCAGGCGCCAATGCCCCTTGAGCAGCCCGAATGCCCACTCCACCCTGCTCCGAGCGGATGAGAGATGTTCATTGAAGAGCCGGCAGTCCGGTGTGCGGGACACGGGATAGGCCCTCATGAGCAATGGACTCAGCAGGTAGGCGGGATCCCTTATCACCACAGGGACGATGGAGACCCCCTCTATGACCCGGAACAGGTTGGGGGCTATCTCCACGTCAAACATGCATGCATAGAAGGGGGAGGCATGCAGTATGCGTACATCATGGCTCCTTCCTGACTGGCCGGTGTAGACATCAGTAAACAAGGTCCTGTGATCCACCACGGCCTGGAAAATGATAGAGAACGCCTGATTCTGATTCAGGTAGTCCATCTTGGCGTGTGAGGGCCGGATAATAGGGATGTGGGTGCTATCGCCCCTATGCAATGGGGGAAGCCCAGGTCTTCAAAGCTGCAGATCACAACCTCTGGATTCCGGAGCTGGATAACCAGCTCGAGCAGCAGCTCCACTATCAGGTTGCACACATCATGGAGCGCCCTGTTAACGGTCGCGGTCCCCACCCTGCTCCCCAATCCTCGAACAGGAATCGGGGGTGGTTAGCCTCCACACGGTCATGGCCAAGAGCATCCCTGGCGGCAGCGGATACCGCATGTTGGTCTCCCGCCTCCAGAGATGTGGATTCAGGAGCTCTCCGAGCCAGGCCAACAGGGAGTGGTTCATGCGGAAGTGGTCCATCCATTCCTCGTCCGTCCAGGTGGCCAGCATGTTCTCCCACCATTCATTGGTGAGCGCATCCAATTCAGCCTCCGTGTTGGGACAGTGACACAGCACCCATATAGATTGAGCGGCCACCGGGACAGTACAAGGCGTACGTCCTGGGACACCGCTGTTCCGAAGATGGAATGTCGGCAGGCAACTACCCTCCATTCCCACTGCAACGATGCAGCTTGGCACATGCTGGCCACTCTCCTGCACCGTCTGCCATGGTTGTGGAAGCGGTGACCTGGGAGTAGTAGCTCAGCCCATTGCTGCAACACCAGTGCCAGGATCATGAAGCAGGAGGACAGGACCGTGAACAGGATGGCCCTCTCCTCAGGGGGCTCAATAGGCAGCATAGTACCAACAACAACACGCACAGACAGGGGGAACCCACCACCGGTACCAGTGCTGGATCACCAAGCTGCTACCTGACTAGGCGGTATGTGGGAGGGGGACCTGACTCAGGCCCACACAGCTGTGACTGTGCCCCCTTTAACCACCCAGCCTGTCAACAGCCTATGCACCTAGCTACCACCTGCTTGCAATCCATTCCCCCAACCCCTGTGCGCGCTGCACACCCACACCGTGCCTCCCATGTCCCCTGCAACCCCAAGGCCATCCCAGGGTACCGGGGACAGCTGTAACAACCAACCTGCTGAGCACACCTGCCTCCCCCCACCTCTGCACCTGCACCTTGTACTGGACACCACCACCAGCGTCCTATCGCTGCTTTCCCTCACTATCACCTCTCATTCAACACGCTCAAACCACCTCTCACTCTACACCCCACGCCCGGCCAAAACAATCTGCACACATATGTACACTGGCAGCCCATGCTGTGTGACCTACGACTGGTGCGGTACCGTGGGTGTGTTCTGCGCACCTGATGGGGATCCCCCCTCACTGGCCCATCAGCACATCTCCCTCCCCTTACGGACCGCCTGACAGCTATGGGACTAGGGGCACTCCGAGCCCCCTCTGTGGCCCAGGGGCCACCCCACCCCCTGTGCCCCTGCCATGACCCCGTGCGATCCCTGGTCAGGGCGTATTCGCACCAGCCTTGCTTCGGTCACATCGCTTGAAGGCCACGGTACTGTGCAGCTGTGTTCCATCAAGATACGCTGCACGGAGTGGCTCATTAGCTCCCTGCTGGAGGCAGCCGTGGCTTTGCTGATCGGTCATCACTACCGCTGGAATGCACCCACCCGGTGCGTGGGGCAGGGATTCACAGGGCCTAGCAGCCATCCCACTATCAGCTGTGTACAGCCACAGCCCGGCTAGCGCTGCACAGCTTCTCGTGCATCGCTCATTCACAGCCACTCTCCATAGGACCCCAGTGCAAGCCGCAGAGCAGCCCTTGGAACAGTCATGGCAGGGTGCAGAACAGGCCCCAAGGCCAGCGGTGATGCAGGGGAGGAGTGGTCGCCATGTGCCAACATGTTCTTGGGAACGCTGTGGCAGAGCTGCGATGTCCAGCTGCTCATGAGCGACCCCCTGTCGATGGTGGATGGCTTCGATCTCCTGTCTTGGTATACGTGGATGATGGGCCATCCATTTGAGGGTCCAGCTTGCCGGAGGCATGCTGGGGAGCTCAGCTTTACCCTCCTTCAACAACCTCTTTGGGGGCACCCAGCCACAGTTGTTGTGCCCTGGACTGCACAGGAGATCACGGCTATTTGCCTGGTGGCTGCACGTCCAGAGTATGGACTGGCCCTCCAGGCCGGGGGTCCACATGTTGCTACCAACTACACCAGCATCCTACTGCGTGCTCATGGCGTCTCCAGTCTGCGATCGGACTGCCAGGCCCTTCTTGGAGAGCTGGGCCTGCTACCTACCGATGTTGGAGGACCCCTGCTGACTGGGACCCCTACCACATGTGAACTTGGCACCCTCCGATCGGTGATGAACCTACCGGATGTCAAGGCTGCAGCTGCCACAGTGAACCACCTCCTGCCCAGGGCCCAGTTTCATGGTGGATGGGCCTATTCGCCTGGGAGGGTCTTGTCCTGGGGCAGCTGTTTCAGGGGCACCCTCTGGCCTCTCCATGAGCTGGGCATCCTGAATGGCCCCTCCATCACGATGTCATTGCCATAGCCTGCCTCCTCCTGGGCCTTGCTGCTCTGGCCTACAGTACTGTGTGACCCAGTGGTGGGATGCCCCATCTGGCGGACCCCATTGCTGCCTCTGTACACTCCAGCCCCCATCCCTGTAGCGTTAACGAGCGCCTCCATCCCTCTTGGAGTGGCTGCAACAGTGCCCAAGTGTGAAGGTTGTGTGGAATGGGCAGGAGCTCGTGATCAGCCATTCACCGGCCTGTGTTTGCCCATACTCCCCTTTCACCCCCTCAGTAATAAAGACCTTGCCTGTGACAGTACCTCCGTGTGTGCTTTCGTGTCCGAGTGCTGCACCAATCGCCCCTCCCCTGGCTGCAGCCTTTTCTGTGTGCGTTGGTTAGTGTGATCAGGGTCCGGGGCAGGTTCATGCTCAGAATCACTTGGGCTGTTGGATGTTGTACTGTGATGTGTGCTGCATTTCCCTGTAGGCTCCATGATGGAAAGTGGGTTTGGCCTGTTGGAAGGTGAGGGCCCACCGCGCCCTGTCTGAAGCCCTGTCCATCATTTGCTGGTGGCTACCTGGTGTCCTGCGTCCCTGTTCAAGCACCCGTCCTCTGGGCAGCCCCCTGCTATTTCGTGGGGAGGGGAGGGGGTGTTGTCAACCACCTAGGTGGATTGGCTGGCCTGTTGTGGTTTGCATTTGCCACATGTGTGCTGGTGCTGTCCCATGGCGGTGCTGTCAGTTGTGTCCCCTGCCGTGGGAAGGGGGGGGGACACGGGCTGTGGGCCCCAACCCCTCCCTACCTGCTCCTGTTGCCCTGGGGGCCTTGGCATGGACGTAATGGGCTGTCTGGCAGGGGATGCCCATTGGTTGGGCTCCCCACCTGGGCTGGCCCACCTTCCACTGCTCCTGGCGCTCCCTGTTGGTTCCCACCATCTTCACTGTTGGCAATGGATGGGCGGCGGGAAAGACGGGCTGCTGACCGTGAGTGTGGGCTGTTTAAGGGCCATTTGTTGGCCGCCCGTGGTCCCCCTTGATCTGAGCAGGTGGGGTGCTGGCTTGGGTGTACCAGGGTCACGGTGTCGGTTGCACGTGATGTGTGTTTCCTAACTCCTGCTAACCGTTTCCATTTACCCCATCCTCTTATCCCTCTCTCTACTCCCTTCTAGCTACCTTAGTTGTCTTCCTGGCCATTCTCCGCCTGACATGGATGGCCGCCCAGCTCCAGCGTGTGGCCTTGGAGCTCCATACTGGGGCACGGCTCTATGATGGGATCAGTGAGTGTGCTGCGTGTGTGCAGGGCCCTTTCCCTGGGTGTCTGTTCAGGGTTCCATGTTGCTGGGTCCCACTGTCCCATCCTGATAGCACCTTCCCTCTCTCCCTTCGTGCAGGCGATGATTGCAGAGTGGACCAGGTAGCAGGAGGTGATTGTGCAGCTCCTGCTGCACCTCCTGAAGGGGGTGCAATGGCTTGACCGCGCCCAGGCGGATCGTTAGAGCCGGGAACTCTACCCAGCGTCACTGTGCTCTGGGAGGGCTGGCGTCCCTATTGAGGGTGGGGAACGGACCCACTGACCCGCTCTCTGTGCTGCCTCCCCACCTCCCTTTTCACTATTCCGTGTCCCACTCTGTTCCCCCTCATTATTAAAGTTGCTTTGCCCCCTTCTCAGGTTGTGTGTCATGGTATTCCATTTGGCCCGGTCACTTGTGTGGGCACCTCTTGGTGGTTGTGGCACGGTTGCCTGGGGAGGGAATGGTAATGTCGTGCCCCTCCCCAGTGTTTGTGCTGCAGCTCTGTCGTTCCCTTTGGGGGTGACCCTGGTTTCCGTGGCCTGGGGTTTCTGTGGCCTCTCAGCTGCCTATCTTGACTTCCTTCTGTCCCCCTCCGGCCCAGTCTCGTTCCCACCCTTTCACTCTTGTCCCTTGGGCCAGGGGTCCGTCCCCTTGGCCACTGTCCTGATGCCTTGCCCCCTCCCTGCCTTTGTGATGGTTCCCCCCTTCGCCCACACGCATCCATTGTTGGCGTGTGGAGAACTGCAGCGGGTTTGCTGGCCATTGGTATGAGCTGCGGTCGCCCCCCCACTCCACCTGCCATTCCCTGCCAGCCCCGCTGTGATGTGGGCTTCCATCCCTGCTGCCGTGACCACCTGTGTCCCGTTTCCGGCTTGTTTTCTGGGGGCCTTGGGATAATGTGTTCAGGGCATCTGCTGGGAGGTTGGGTGTTTGTGTTCGGGTCCCCTGCTGCTTCGGGCCTCTGCCTTCCTCCCCTATGCCCCTTCCTAGTCCCGCACCCCCCACTGGGGTCCTGCCGCCTCCTTGGCTACGCAGCCTTTCCCTGTGTGTTTGTGTTCACAGTTGTGTGTGGGTGGGTTCTGGTTTGTGGGGGTTCGTGGCGCCCGCCTGTCTGGCCTCTGTCACGGGACTGGCCGGGGGCCACTACTGTGCGTGTCCTGTCATCCCTACTCCCTCCTACCCCGCCGGCGCAAGGTCTGGCACCCCAGGGGCGGAGTTGCACACCGCAGCTTCATTTGCCCTCAGTCTTCCTGTACCAGGGACCATCCCAGGTAAACTCTAGCGCTCCAGCCCCAGCCATGCTCCTCCAATGGCTTGCCCCATTGGAGAAGCAAGCCCAGACACACCACATTTTTTAGGGGGAAAGGGCTATCACTGACATCCATGTGATCTATGGTGCTGGGTGGGTTTAGGGGGCACGATAAGCCACCCTAAACATCATTGCCAGATTAGCTAGCTCTGTTGTTTAGCCATCTATATTGTTTAATATCTATATGCAGCCCTTGGGGGAGGTCGTGAGAGGGTTCGGGGTGCGATGTCACCAGTATGCTGACGACACTCAGCTGTACCTCTCCTTTTCTACTGACCCAGACCCTGCTATCTCGTTGCTATCCCAATGTTTGGAGGCCGTGGCGGATTGGATGCGGCTGAGCAGACTGAAGCTCAACCCAGATAAGACGGAGGTGATGGTGGTGGGGAGGGCGAAGGGGGTGGTGGCCCCCCTAGTTGGGGGGGTT
>QEPC01000529.1:5027327-5060081 GCA_003113815.1 Sphenodon punctatus | reverse complement strand
AGATAGGATTGGGGAACAAAATCCTTTACTGTCGGGAGCCTGGGGATGACCCACAGGGAATGGATAGCATGGTGACCTGCTGGGTGCTTCTCCCAGGCCCCCGTGATTGGCCACTGTCCGAGACAGGATGCTGGGCTCGGTGGACCTTTGGTCTGACCCAGTATGGCACTTATGTTCTTATGACCAGTCACTCACACATGGGAGGTACAGTTCTCCCTCTTTTCCCAGCACTGATAGGTTCTGGCAAGCAGTGCCTTTTGGGAGTTGTAGTCCCCAGTATTCAAGACTGTTTTCTTTTAAACAGTCTCTGCATTACACACAGAATGTTCTCAAGCACTCCACACTCAGGTTGGTCTCCATAGGCTAAGGTGTCATAACTTAAACATTTCAAGATGTCAACTTAAAAATTACTAACCGGATTTGAATTTTCAAGATGTCATAACTTAAAAATTACTAACCAGATTTACAAAAAGTAAACCAAAAGGCACACCTCACCAGCCTCCTTGAATTTCCTAAAAGACTTACACCTCCACCCAACCAACACAAAACGCCTTTACCCTGTCAAGTTCAAGACAGTCTAACTTTTGAAAAAACAGGCATTCAAAGTGCAGTTTTCAAGCTTGCAGCTGATATTTCAGCTGTTATTCAAGCGATTCGGCTGAAGTTTGGACAGCATCAACTGCCTACTCCCGAGATCCTTGACTACAGATTTCACAATCCTAACTTTAAACATGCCAATTTTATAGCAAATAGAATGTTGCAGCTTTATAATGGAGGGTGTAACACACCTTAACTATTAGAGCACTCCTGCACGCTAATAATTTACCATACATTGATAGCATTGTTCTAGTGTGATGGAAGCAAATGCACTCAATTCCACTGTTAAATTCCAAGTACTGAGCTTTTACTTTCTGTCCTGATAAAAAGTTGAAGTAATGGCTGCAAGAGATTAACACCAGCGCACCAATGCCATACCCAGTATCAGCTTTACTGTTTGAAGGGATAAAGCATTTCTTTAGATTTAAACCTTCATGTAGAATATTTGACATATATTACACACACAAAAAAAGTCAAAAAACTAGTCAAGACTAAAGTCGATTTTACATGGATGCCCCATCCCGCTGGGTGTGTGGGAGGGTGTATGAAGCATAGGGGCACCGGTGTAAATGGTGCGGCAGTGGGTGAGGGGGATTGGTGCGCATTGGGTGTCCATCCGTGCAAACAGCACGGGTGGGGGGTCCTCCCACAACACACCCATCTCCACCCATCACCCACCCACGGAGCCATCCAGAGAAACAGAAGAGGGTCCGTGGGTGAAGATGAGTGTGCCCCTGTGGGAACGGGCGTGCACCCACCTCCACCCACCGCACCAGCACACCCATCCCCCCCACCCACCGTTGCCCGTGTAAAAAGGACCCATGTCTGTTGTTGTTTTGTGCTTCTCATGTTTCTCAGCGAGAATGCAGTCAAGATGCTGCTGGTTCTCAGCTCATTCTTGTTTGTCAGAACAAGCCAAGAACCTTGATTCTCACAGAAACATGAGAATGAGTTTTAGCCCTAGTCGAGTCTTGGAATTCACAGTGTCTTCACTATTTGAGAATTTGCTTCCTTCATTAAAATATTAGCATCCACCCAGTATAATTGGAGTGTCATTTTCCTTTCCCAACTTTGCTTTGGGGTTGGCAACTACAGGTAAATGATCTAAAATCATGATTTTTAAAAAATAATTATCTATCTATCATTTGTCTGGTTGAAAATAAAGCTTCTTCTGAAACTCCAGGTGAGAGACAGTCACTACTAGAGGAGGGGCGTACCTGCACCAGTTCCCCAAGAAGTGGCTGCCAAGGCTATGGCCCTTTTCAAATGGACCGTGGTGGGTGGGGGATGGGTGTGCGCCTGCAGTGGGTGGAAATGGGTGTGCAGCCATTCCCACAGGCGCACACCCATCTCCACTCATCTCCACCCATGGAGGAACTGGCATTGGAACTCACTGATCCATGCGTAGGTGATAGGTGGAGATGGGTGGAGCACAGGAGCACACACGTACCCCCACCCACCACCCACAATGTTCCCACGGGCGCCACCCATCCCCCCCACACCCAATGCGGCGTTCGCATGGGCATCCCCCATTGCACAAGTGTGTGGTCGGGGGGAGGAGGCACCCATGTGAAAAGACCCTAACTTAGAAAATTAGAATCAGCAAGGTTGTAACTTGCACAGTAAAACACAATAGAGATTGAAAAAAATAGGCACAGACAGGGAAAGGGAGGTGGGAAGAAGTCACTCAAAACCCCTGCGAATCTCAGAAGTGGAATCTGACACGGCTGGGATTGATGGTCACCCTGCCTCAAGAGAAGAATGGAAATTCACATGTAACAAAGTTTTGCGCTCTCTCTGTTTTCAGAGGGTAGACAGTCAGAACTGATGGAAAGTCTCAAAGCAGTGACTTTCCAAGGGTGGGCAGATTTCCACCAGTCCAAAGAAGAAACGATCTTGCCCCAGGATGGGCACAAATCCACACCCACAGGTCAAAGGCTGCTTCAGCAGATCCTAGAGAGTCCTCCCTATAGCGGTATGTGAAAGAATGAACTGAGGACCAGGTAGCCACTCAGATTTCCTCCATAGACACCCTATCCAGGAGCACCCAAATCATAGTTGCCCTGAGGGTATGAACAGCAATTTCCACAAAAGGAGGAACCAGGGAGGCATTGTAAGCCCTCAATATGCAGGTGCTAAACTATTCAGCTAAGTACTTTTTGAAACCTTCCTACCCTTTCTCCATGCCCAGAAGGCTACAAACAGGGTAGAGTCCATTCTGAAGTGGCTATTGCTAGTCAGTATCTATCTATAAACGTAATAGCCAAGATCTCAAACTGGATCCCCAAAACTGCAGCATGTATCCAGCTCTCTGACTTGCAGCTTAGCTACCTGCTTGGTGAACCTGCAGTGAGCTCTTTCCTCCTCCAGAATCTGCCAATGTCTCAGAAGTGCAGTCTCCAACACTGCAGCCAGACCCAGCCCAGCCAGGAAGAAGCAGTGAGTCCCTGGCATACTCATTCCCACCTCCCACTGCAAGCTCACCGAACCTAACCCATGCCCCCATGTTACTCTCTTCTAAGCAAGCCACTTGCCTCATTCTCTCTCTCAAGCTAGTGATCTCCTTGAGCCAGAATCATGCTGTTTCTCCCTCCCCAAGCCAGCTACTCCCTCTGAACCAGACCCATGCCCTGTTCACCACCACAAACTGACAATCTCCCCACAAAGTCAGCTAAATTTTCACCCTCCCTCAAACCAGTGCCCCCCCTTTAAACTGCACTCTTAAGAATCTTCTCTCACAAACGTACCCTTCCTGCTTTTTTTAGTTTTCATCTTGATCATGGGAAAAATTATTTTAAATGGGGGATACTAGCTGTCCTTGGGTATTTTCAGACATGACAGTGGCACCGTTTAACCCACTTTAGCACGGTATAAACCAGATGATACCATCACGTCAAAAGAGGCCCGCCAGATGTTTCCCCAGGTTGGACTGCAACCATGGTGGGGAAATCCTTTCAAGCTTTTTAAAGACAATTTACACTAAAAGCGACATCTGACAAAGACCCAGTAGGGAGCCTATAAAGAATGACCTTCGTAATCCCTAAATACCCAAGTAGGTTTAGGTTTAGTATATTACGGCTTAGCTTTCGCTATTGCCAAAATCAATACATACATATATAAAACATCAAAGTTAAAACAATATACAGTGCTAAAACATATAGCCAAATGACAACCAACACAAAATAAAACCCAACACTAATAATCCTTAACTCCCCTTTAAGATACATAGTTGGTAGTTGGTACAAATACTTAGTTGGAGCTAGTTAGCCCACCCAGAATCGATTTCCTTAAGATGGGCCTATCTAAACTATTCTCCTTTCTTGCCCACAGTCCAAAGAAGAGGCATGCCCATAGCCAGTATACAGGTTGGCGCTCAAGCAAATAGGTTTACAAATATTTGTACAATTGGTGGTTGTCTCTATAATTGCAAGGTAATGCATAATAATAAAATCTTTTATTGTACTAGCCTATTGGCTATGACAAAATAATAAAACAACCAATATAATACAGTAAATACATCCTTGGTTACAAATCGACTATGTCTGCCACCCGGCTCAAGGAGGGGAAACTACTCAGAAATCCCCACCCATCTCATATCATACAGTAACAATGGTAATTTCCTTCACTTCATTTAAAGTTATACATATATAACTGATACTAACAATAAGGTAAAGGGATCACTACCCCCCCTGTATAGCACCCCTATACCAGTGTAAGAAGGCTGCTAACGCCTAAAGAAGAATATCCCCGGTCTTCCATTCTCCTTACATACTATTACCTCCCCCCTGACAATTTCAGGGGGCAGCAGATGAATTCCTGATGCAGGCCACAGCCCTACAGAAATTGGCCACAGCCCTAGACCGATCCAAGTCAACAGGGTATAGTAATTCATTCAGGGTCTTATTGGGTGCAACCCCCTTCTCAAGATAGCCCCCCAGATACCCGAGTCTTAAACCGTCAAATGCCGGGCAGTGCAAAATTATATGAGTAGGGGTGTCTACCACCCCCTGCTGACACATATCACAAATACGCTGGTCCCATGGGATCCTAGCGTATCGGCCTTCCAACATAACCAAGGGAAACACATTAGCCCTCATCCTAAAAAATGCTATTCGACTATTAGCATCCTGCCAGTCGAACAAGTAATAATGATTAGATATCTGGAAGTTGAAAAAAGGGTGATAAACATTAAACTGGGGTGCCACCTCCTGAGCTACTCGTAGAGCATTTTCTGATTGAGCTGCCTGGTCCCATACCCGTCTATGGACTAGTTTCTTACATAACACACACCCCAATCTTTCCAGATCCGAGCAAGCAAACCCCAGTCTGGCAATTTCCTAGCTGAATCCCAGTATCCAGAGACTTCCGAGCCCGGCAGCAATTGTTTCATTGAAAAGCATATTATTGGAACAGGGAAAAAGTGACCTCTTAAGCCAGAAGCTCAGCCACTGCAAAATAGCATGAGCTCCTAGAGGGGGAACAAATGATTCTGCCCTCAGAATTACCTGGGGAGTTCCACGAGGGGCCCCCAAAATTGACCGCAGAAAGACATTCTGCAAGCTCTCCAATTTAGAACTATATTCCAGGCCCCATATCGGGAATGCATACAAGAGCTGGGTAATTACCTTGGCTTTGAAGAGTTGTAAAGCTGGCAAGACAAGGGGGCCTCCTTTACCAAAATAAAATTTGGTAATACCCGCAGCTGTTTGACTAGCCTGTGCCACCGCAGCATCATAATGAGCTTTCCAGCTACCACTGGCAGATATTATCACCCCCAGGTATTTAAAGGCCTTAACCTGCTCGATCTGGGTCTCATGGATGGTCCAGCGGTGTTTTTTGTGAGTTTCTCTTGGACCCACCACCAGCACTTTGGTTTTGGCAAAATTTATAGATAACAACTCCAACCGACAATATTCTCCAAAAGCCTCCAGCGCCCGCCTCATCCCCACCAAAGACTGGGAGATAATCACAGTATCATCTGCGTAAAGCAGCAGCCCTAGTTCCCGCTCTCCAATTTTAGGAGGATGAGTATTATACCTCCTCATGAAGGCCACTACGTTATTCACATACAGATTGAAGAGCGTCGGCGCCAAAAGGCACCCCTGTCTAACCCCTGAATTTACCTGGACCGGCTCCGAAAGCACTCCCTGATTGCTGACCCTAATCCGCAGACAGTTCCCTGTATGCAGCTTTATTATAAGAAAAAGGAGCCTGGGTTCTATTTCCAAGGCCTGAAGTTTAAGCCACAGGCGCTCCCTGCAGATGGAATCGAATGCCTTTTCGAGATCGACAAAGCATAAGAAAAGTGGAACACCTCTCGCAATAGGTTTGGTAATCAGAGCCGCCAACACAAAGATGTGATCAGTTGTCGCCGCTCCCTTGCGGAACCCAATCTGTTCGGGTTCTATTATACCGTTCCCCTCAATCCAAAACTGCAATTTGGCCAGCAAAAGCCAAGAATATAATTTGGCAACCACGCTTAGTAGGCTTATCGGGCGGTAATTACTCGGTTCCATTGGGTCCCCCTTCTTATATATGGGAACCACCGTGGACTGCAACCAAGTCCGCGGGAATGTACCATGCTTGTTTATGTATGTAAATAGTGGGGCTAAAAACTCCACCCAATATCGTGGTTCGCTTTTCAAAAGGTCCACCGTCACAAAATCCTGACCTGGGGCTTTCCCACTTTTAAGGGATTCAATCAGAGAGATGACCTCTTCCACCGAGACCGGCTGCCACTTTGGGAGTTTATCTATAGCGTCAATCTCCACTGTTAAGGAGGTAATACCTTTCTTAGCATACAGCTTCCCATAAAAATCCTGCCAAGCTCCTAAAGTAGGCGAGCCTCTGTAACCCATACCTCTCCCTTGGGGGAGAGAGTGGATAATTTCCCAAAATACCCTCAAATTCTGGTCACTAGCTGCTCGAATAAGCTTCCCCCATAGCGCTTCTTGAGCGATTTTCAACTTGCTCTTTAATAATTGGCGATACGTCTTCCTTGTTTGGGATAGTGCTAGCCTCAGGGAATAGCTAGGGAAAGCCTTCACTTTCCTTGCTATATTTCTTAATTGTGATCTTACATTCCGACATTCAGCGTCAAACCAACGTGGAATATGAGTATCCGGCACTGTCTTCTCGGCTGGGGCAGTCTGGATAGAAAGAATAGGGAGCAAAAGATCCATCAGGGCCTCAAAGCACTGAATGGTGTCAGGTTCTAATTTTATAATATTAGCCCCCATGGACTTTGCCAAGGAAGAGCTCAAGAGCTCTACCACCCTTGCTTTTAGATCCTCCGACCATTTAATTTGTCTCCTAGCCAGAGCCCCGCCGAGAGCAACCAAGTTTTGTCTCACCGGATCAAGTCGAAAATCTCCTATAGTTAAACTTATAGGCGAGTGATCTGACACAAATATGGGGATCACCTCAAAATCCTCCACCAGAGAAAAAAAGGAGAGCGGGATCAAAAATAAGTCTAGAACACTAGACCCCAGAGGTGAATTATATGTAAAATTCCCTAGCAGGTCTTTCTGTGTGCGGCCATTAACTATTCCAACATCTAGATCAATCATGAGGGCATTCATCATGTCCTTCCTTGGTCCTACCATCTTATCCCTAGAATGGTGGGTTGGGATGTAACATAGGTCCATTGAATTATCTAGCCTGAGGGGCACTGGCTGAGAGGCAGGATCTCCCAGTCTGGCATTAAAGTCACCTCCCAGCACCAACAAGGCATCTGGGAAGCGGGCTTCTGTCTCTCTCACCTGTGCCGTCATTAGAGGCCAAATATCCGGGGAATAATAGGACGAGTATTCTGGGGGAACATATGCTATTCCCAGTAATAACTCTAATCCACCAGGGAAACGACAATAAAAAAGGGCAAAATAAGCCTTAATAATACTAATGCATTTCACAGACACCCTCAGGGAGGAAGCTACCAGTAATGCCAAACCACCACTCGGGCATCCATGCACTTCCGAGGGCAGAGCATTTATCCAAAAACCATCAAAATCCCTCCACTTGTCCTGGGGGGGCGGAGGGACATAGTTAGCCAAGTCTCTTGGAGCAGGGTGATATCGCTCTGGTAAAAGAAGTTGCAAAATTCAGGGTCAGCCTTATGCATCTCCCAACCAGATATATTCCAGGAACTGATAGTAATTGTAGCACCTGGCTTGTCCCCCTGTCATTGTTTTGGGGGGTGGTCTCAGCCGTTGTCTCAGAACCCTAGTTGTGGAAGGGCTCCGTATCGTCTCCGGGCTTGTTATAATATCTGGAATTTGACAGGAGTCAGGGTTCCCCAAGGCTGCTCCTAATGGGGCAGCTGACAGGATTACTGACTCATCCAACAGAGGGTCTGCCTGAGTGGATCTCCTCAGGGAGTTCTGTTCTTCTACTTCCCCTGAGGGACTCCCCTCTTGAGGGCACAGCTCCACCAGCCCACACTGGACATCCTCCGAACCCAGAGGTACAATGGAGTGATCCTCCTGGGGTTGGACCTCTTGGGATTGCCCCCCCCCCCCCACCCCTCCTATCACCTGTAGATGTCCAGCTGACCGAATGGGAATATGAAGTTAGTAGTAGGGATAAGGGGGAATGTGGGCCTTGTTCTCCACCTCTCTCCTGCAGAAACCTTATAGGGCTTGTCTGCCTCTTACCTCTCCGGGGTTCCTTAATTTCCCCTAATTGGCGTTTGAGCGACTCCAAGCGATCCAAGAAGCATGCTTGAATAGCGATAGACGGGGAGAGTGGAGGCTCAGCTTCCTGGGAGGGGTCTTTAGATAAGGCCGTCATTTGAGGCGGCAAGGTAGGAGGGTGCGGCAGGGTCTCAGGTCTGAGACTCTCAGCTAAAGATGGAGTGGAGACCACTATAGGGGGTCTCCCACAACCTCGCCCCTCTCCTCCATCGCCGCCCCGAATCTTCCTCCTGCAACCCTGTTCCTAGTTCTGGTACAAATCCGGAGGGGGCAGGAGTTCCTCTAGTGCCCTATTCTTTCTATCTAGTGCCTGGGGCAACTCAACCTTCCAAGCCAGGGGCCTTTTTAAACCCCTCGGCAAAGGCACCGGGGGAGGGGCAGGAGGAGCTTTACTAGCACCTACCCTCCCTTCTGCCTGGTTCTGGATGTCACCCTCTCCAACGAGCTCCACAGTGCCACCCACCCCCCCAATATTCCCCCGACCTCTATCCAGTGAAGGGGGGGGAATTTCCCCGGCCTCCATGGGGTACTGCCTCTCTTATCCAGCGGATGCCTGGAGCCTCCAAGGTCAGATATAAAGGGGAAGGAAGAAGCTGTTGAGCGAGCTGGGGGACCCCCTGCCTTACGCATCTGATCCCGTCTATCCTGTAACCCACACAGAGCCAGCGCTTGTCTCACTTGGGGATTTTGCCCTGCCTGAAAAACACGTGCTACAAATACTCCCCGCTCCTCCAATTGACTCCTTTGGGACAGGATTTCGGCCACCATATCATAGGATTTAAAGGTGACAAAAAGCATTTGTTTGCCAGCCGTGTTAATCATATGATCCACTGACATTATATCCCTCCTAGTAATAGGAACTTCAGTTAGAAGTACCCGAAGATGTTCTGCAACATCCAGGGCCGTTGCCCACAAGGGGGGATTACGATCATACTGGGGAACTACTGTAAGAATTAGAGATTGCAATAGTAGGTCAAAGGACTCTGCCTGCTCTGAGCATAATACCTGGGGGAGTAAATTCCTTGGTTTCCTGGGAGGACCCTTGCCCAAAGGAGCCACCCCTTCTGGGATTGCCTGCTGAGCAGTTCCAACACTATTTAGTTTAGATACTGCCATACAAAACCCATCCCCCCCTACTGGGGGCTGTGCAATGCTCTGGCCTCTCTTTACCAGACCTTCCAATAGCTCCAATTGAGTTTGAACTTTGGACAGTTTCAGAAAGACAAATTGTAGGGTTTCAGCAGTAAGCATTACATGGTCCGTGAGAAATATAGCAAGTCTCTCCTCAACTGAATCGTTAACTGTCCCGCTGGAATCCAAGTGGGGATCGGATGGAGCTCGATATGATGTTCCCCCAGCCTTGCCAAGACCTTTGCTCTTCTGAATTAGAGCAGTCTCTACTTCTGTCTGTGGCAAGGGCAAAAAGCGATTGTTTAGAGATAAAGGTGAAGATGCTAAGGGCGCCGCCCTCTTCTCCGTTTGCGCTCGGGGGAAGAAGGACTCCAATCGTTTTTGCCTCATTTTCCCCTTATTAGGCCCTTGATTTATGGGAGAGGACATTTCCCTTCTCCCTTAACCATTAGGCAACAGTAAAATCTGAACCTTCAAAATAAAGAACAGAACTCCCCGGCGCCCCCCGGCAGCTTGCCTAAGGCCGCGCGCACAAGGGCGTGCCCTTGCGCGCGCCTACAGCACTGCCGCAGGCACTGAAGCGGCTTTTCTTCCGCCCGCAGGTCTGGCCCCGCCTCCGTCTCAGCTGTTAAGGTGAGTGACTGCAGCCGTCACTCTCAGGAACCCCGCTCTAACACCACCTCCGAGCAGGCACTGAAGCTGCTTTTCTTCCCCCCGCAGGTCTGGCCCCACCTCTGTCTCAGCTGTTAAGGTGAGTGACTGCAGCCGCCGCTCTCAGGAACCCCGCTCTAACACCAAATACCCGAGTAACTAGTTACAATACCAGCTAGCAGTGACCAATGTCTTTCGTAACACCTTCCCACCCCCACCCCCAATTATGGCTTCTGTAATCCAAACACTAACTTCCCAACATCAACAATCAGATAAGGAAGATGCCTGGGAGGGTCAGATGACCCTAATGAATTTGAACTTTGGGGGAATTAAGAATATGAGAAGATAGGCCCTTGTTATATACAGCCAGAAACGTTTCAAAGCTAATATAATGATCCTGACAGAGACGCATATTTGGGAGGGACGGAGTTTGCAACAGCTCAAGGCAAAGTGGGATAGAGAGCCCTCGATCTGGTCAGGAGGCATAGGTAAAGATGGTCTGGGAATCCTGTTTAATGATGGTAAAAGATCGAAGATAATAAAGAGATAAAGATATAATACAAATAGAACCTGGTAGGGTCTTAGCAGATGATGTGCAAGATATAAAAGTGTTGGAATGAAAGACAGGGAAACAAACTCAAACATCAGACTGATTGTCATTTATGCCCAAGTTAATGCCAAAGGAAAAAGATGTGTGGATCAAAATTAAACCCTTTCTGAACTCCAGGAGAGCTTTAGTAGTGGCAGGCAATTTTAATAACAGAGCTGCACCCTAAGACAGAGTGCATCAAAAAGAACTAGGAAACCATCCCCTCCGCTCAAAAAAGAGGAATGTAAGCTAGCCAAGATCTTAGCAGAACAAGACCTTATCAAAACTGATAAAGACGACACATGTTTGGAGCTTTTTTTTTTGGGGGGGGGGGGGGGGAAGACAGAGGCATAGAGGGCCAACCTAGGGATCTTCCACAAGGCAAACTATATACATATAGACATACTGATCATAGTAGCAGGATAGAGTCTATCGCTGTTTTCACAGGTGACGGCTGCTGCTGCCACAGACCGCTCCAGGCGGTAGAGGCAGCCGTCACTCTAGCCGTGATACACCAAGCCACTAAAGAAGCATTACTGTAGCCCAGGCCAGGGGCAGAATGACACACGGATGTGCATCTGCACATCTACGCCCCTGGACTGTGTGCAGCATGCCTCCTCACCACCCTAGGCTGATGGGTGGCCATGGCAGCCAATGACAGCGGCTATAGTGCCCGGCCCCTGCCACAACTCCGGGCCGGGTTTGGTGAAGCAGGCTATCAGACGTGATAGCCCACTTTACTCCAGGTGCAGCAGCTGGCTCCCGACCACCCCCTCACAGCCTCGGCTAAATTCCACCATGGTCAGGAGCCAGACCGTGATAACATCGGGTGGCTGTGTTTCAAACATGAAGCTGGCATCAGATTAATCCACGCTAAAGCAGATTAATCCGTGCCAAAATCATGTCTAAAAACACCCTATGTTAGGGAGGATATAGCTTGCACTGACCTGTACCTGTACATTACACCATGGTGAGATCACAAAATAGTAGGAACTGCTCATTTAGTAGGGCAGACAATTAAATTTGGGCAGCCACAGTGCAAGATGAGCAATTACCTTCTCTTGCAATTTGAATGGAGGGAAGTTCTAAAAAAATTCTTAATTAAGTTTTAATACAAACAACTGACTCCTTCATGGTGTGAATGGTGGAGTCTCTGTAAAGAATTAGAGAATGGTGTTCAGTAAAAAGTTGAAAAAAATACATAGGAAAAGATGCATCATCAAGCTGTAAAAAAGTCGGTATTAATGCAAAGAACAAAAGAAAGGTGAATTAGGGGACAGACAAAAGGAAGCCAGACTTACAGACATTATCAAAGCATATCATATGAGGAGAAAACAAGAGGCAGTGTGGAAATCTCACTTAAGAGCTAGAGGTCCCCTGATAGAAGATGAGGAGTGCCATAGAGTCAGATCATCTAGTCTCTATAATCTCATGAAGGGTACAGGTCTAACAGGTATTTTGGAAGACCCACTAACTAGAATTTACAATGAGGTTTTTTTTAAAAAAGAAGCCTCTGACAAAAAACTCTTTTTTGCCAAACTCTTTTTAACCCAGAGTTACATCAAGAAGCCATTATGTTGCTTTTCCCTAAACCAGGAGATGGAGCAGACATCAAAAATTGGAGACCTATCACAGTAACAGGCTACAGAATATTGGCCAAGATCCTTTGCCAGCAACTTAGCTAGTGGGCAAACATCCAAAGTACCGGGAATAAGAATATCAGATTCTCAAAACACGGTGACAGAAACCTATGAATTGGTTCATATGGGGGCTTGGTCAGGGTATCTGCTCCAGTTGGACCAAGCAAAAACTTTTGATTGGTTCTCCTGGCCTTTCTTTTGGGACATTTTAAAATTAAGAGGAATACCCGAGACCTTTATACGTTTCATTAAGATCCTTTATAGGGGGGTAATGGTGAGACTTTGGATCAATGGCTGGAGAGGAAAGTCCATTCCCCTGTGAGGAGGAGTTAGACAGGGATGTCCTTTGAGTCCACTCTTTTATATTATCACATTAGACTCCTTCTTAAGGATAGCAAACAAAGTTATCAAAGGGATTCCAATACTACAGTGCAGACCCCCAACTAAAGAAAATATCCTTTCTTTTGTGAAAATGGCCACACATGCTAATGATGTGACCATTTTCTTGAAAGACAAGGCCTATTACAAGGAAGTGTTGGCCTTGGCAGAAATGTACGGTAAAATAGCTGGAGCCAATCTGAGCACGGAAAAATGTGTTCTTATAAGATTGAAAAGAGGGGAGAGTGAGGAAAAAGTGACTTTACAAGAACTGGAAACTATGAGCAAACATAAAGACAAAATAGATAGAAAAAAAGATAGTTTTAAAAAAATCAAGATAGGAAACAATCTACTAACATAGAAATACCCAATAATCCTGAGCAGAGGAAAGGAAATGAGGAAAGAGGAAACAAGTTATTGGGGATATGGTACGAGGTAGAAAGTAGTTCAGGAGAACTACATTGGGAGCAGTGGAGAGACCAGGTTATTGACAGGATAAAAGAGTAGAATTTGTAGGCTTAGTCTCCGCAAAAATGTGACATTAATGAACACCTCTCTCTGCCTTGTTCTGCTTTTTTAGTTATGATCTATTCTCCCAAAAGGTGATAAAGGTAATAGAACGTGTGTGCTATAAATTCATATTTGGAACAATCCATTTCCTACTGAAAAGGATAGTGATACAGGCCGCACTAGTAAAAGAGCTATCAGCCTGTGGGACTTTTCTGCGTATTTTATGGCAATTTATGTGACCTGCAATTTCAGTACGGTAGCCAATTTTGACAATTAAGATATATCTTTGGTCTGCTTTTTTTCCCCAAACCAAATGGAGGAATTCCCTGTGGGGACAAGCGTGGTGGGGTAGCTCAGGGTGGCATACATCACCATAGAACACATACGAACAATAAAAACAGCAAAGAAACAATATATCAATAAATGTAATCAACAGTAATATAAAACAAATAAAACCACCATTCCCAAGGAGTCCTAAAATCAGAATTTTCAACCAACCCCAACCACCCATCTAACCCAGTTCCCCCACCCTTACCCATCTCCCCTGCCAAAAGCCTGACGGAATAGCCAGGTCTTACAATACCTCCTAAAAGAGGACAGGGTCGGGGCCATCCGGGCCTCCACAGGGAGGGCATTCCATAGCCGCGGCGCAGTCACCGAGAACACCCTCTCGACTGTGGCCCCGATATACACGGGAGAAAAGTAGACAAATCTACAATGCCATTAGAGACAATAAGTTTGAAGTGTATTATCGTCAAAGAAAAGATAAGGTGAGGAGGATATACACAAATGAGGATGAAAATCCCTTTATTGATAGGTGACTTCCTCACATATTAAGAGACTTATGTTGAAGACTCTTCTACGGGACGATATATATCACTGATTCAGTGAAATGGAGAAAGGAAGAGGAAAAGCTATGCTATAGAGAAAATTGCCAATGCAATAATATCAGAGACTATTTGACACTTCTTACTTGATTGCCCAGGGATGCACAAAATCTGGGCTCTTCTCAAGAGGACATATAAATGGGGATTTGGAAAATCTGATATCAGGAAAAATGGAGGAGACAAAAGCCACATACCCAGAGTTACAACAACAGGAAACAGAAAGAATGCATGAGAAAGAATCCAAGGAGAATACACAAATGGAGCACCGTAGAATTAATAAGCTACCTGGTCATAACTGAGCTCTGGAACTTTCGGTATAAAGAAAAACAGACAAAGAAGCATATACCCCCATTAACAAAAGCAAAACGCTCATCAGAGAAGAGTTTAGGTTACAACAAACAGAAAAAGGATATTTTAAACAAGATAAATGGAACAATCTGTGGGAAAGGTGGCCCAGGTAAGGTAGTGGATAAAGCAAGAACATTTTTTGTTTGTTTGTTTCACTTTAATTATGTAGGTTTTTGGAAGGGTGTTTTTTTTTCCTTTTTCTTTCATGAAATGGTATATCGGCTGTAAGTGAACTACTTAAACAACTGAGGAAAATAATAACAATGATCAACAATAGAGTCAATTTTGTGAAACAAAATTAAAAAATTAATACAATTGGTGGAAATTAACAAAATGGACAAATATTAAAGAATTTGGCAGACATCAATAAATTTTGAAGTAATAAATTAGCAAAAACCAACAAAATTAAAGTGAAACGAACTTAGAATGAAAATTAAATTCAACTTGAAATTCAAGTTAAATTGAAAATATACTTTAATACTAGAAATAAAATGAAAAATTGAATGTACAAACAAAATTCTTGACTTGACTTGTACAAACAAAATTGGTAAATTTGGCAAAACAACAACACTAGTACCAACATTTCAGTCCAGTCAAGATTTTTTTTGGACAAGCAGATGAAGCTTTGTAGTTATGTGATTTCACAATGAGACAAGTTATGGGGTGTGATGTTTTCTCATTGTATCTTTCTCCCCCCCCGTTTAGTAGGGTGAGCTTTTAATGTTCTGCTTAATGGATTTCTGTAAATAAGAATTTGTTTTTCTTTACTGAAAAAAGTCTTCCCCATCCCCCTCCCCCCCCAAAAAGGGCAACTCCCAGGCTGTGACTTGGGGAAATCCTTCACCACAGTTGGGATCCAGCCACTGGACCCAGAGTAAAGCGGGCTTTCACATCTGAAAGCCTGCTTTACTTGAACCTGGTCCAGAGTGTGTGGGGGGTGGGGGGACACCATGGCAGTCATCATTGCCTGCCATAGCTGCCTGTAAACCAGGGGGCAGGTCACTGCATGCAGTGTGGGGTCGGGGCGAGGTGGACACACGTCCATGCGCCTCCCCGTCACCTTCCCAGTCCAGCCGCTGTCACATTAGTTTGGCAGCCAGCCTTGGACCCTGACTGGAGTGGCGGCACTCTCCACCTCCTGCGTTAGTCCATGGTATTGGTGGGCACCATCACTTCGGAAAGCACCCCTTGTTTCCTGTGAAATCTCAGCATTAAATTTGGATGACTCACTCTAGCGAATGTTTGTCAATCCCGAGAAGGACTGACAGTTCCCTCCTGCCTAGGTGTTATCTCCTTCCCTTGTGGTTTGATAACGTGAGAAAAGGTGCAGCAGTTTCTCCTGCCTCACCCACCTCTCAGCAAGGAACAGCAGCAGCCAGGGCTAATCTTAGCCTAAGCAGGGAGCTGCTGCTCATTTTCCCAGCTGAAAAGGTGCTGCTAGTGACCTCCTTTGTTCCTGTTGAACCTGGTGCAGATCTTCCACTGCTGGGAAAGTGGTAAAAGGTTCCCAAACCCTTTACTATACCAGCCAAATAGGTACTATTGGATGGCACACAGAAAAGGAACTGCAGTGCTGCAGGCTAACCTCTAAGACTGTAACTGACTTGCTTTGTGTTGGCCTGTACAGTTACATGACTGTTCACTGTTCCCATTCTTTAGACGAGTTTGAGTTGTTCTAAACACTAAACAACATTATTGATCTGTGTTGTTGCTCTATACAGATAACTCCAGGGAGAGGAGAATGATCTCTCTCAACCTGTGCCTGCTGCCCTGAAGTGAAAGTTCTCCATTCAGTCATCCCAAAGGCCTGCCCATCAAGGGAAATACTACAGAAACAAGAAGATAAGGTAAGGATCTGCACTTCAGCAAGGATCTCACCGGTGCAAGGCACTGGAGCCCCTGGCCTTAGACTGACCTGATACCTTTCTCCACAAAATGTGCATCAGTAGTTCTGGGCATACAGAGTCCCCTGACCTTTACTAGGCTGTGGCCAGGCTAGAGCTTGCTTTCCCCAGAATACCGAGCCCAAGCAGGGAAGCATCATTGGTCTCCATGACACATGCTGAAAATGTTTTTCATAGTTAGTAAACCTCTAGCCACAAGGGCTGTTGCAACCTAGCCGTCAAATAGCATTGAGATAATATTTAGATTCTGAAATCTAACTTAAAATTTGCCATTTTATGCAGAGATAACACAATGGGCAACTCTAGTACAACTGAATCAACAGTTTTCATCATTGGCTTCAGCAGCCAGGATTTCACCCCCTATATTGCCATTTACGAAACATCAGAGTATGCCAGCAGTCTTGGATCAAACTATACCAGTTCCATAGCTTAGAAATATGCTGTATGTCACATAAGTCTTATATTCGAAGTTAAAAAGCATTTTTATCCCCAGTATATAAATGTGTATTCTTACTTTGCAGACCAAAACAATCAATCTGTACTTTTACTTTTATGTGAATGTTTCATGTCAGCCAATAGTATTTCATTCAGAATTGCTGTTGTTGTTGTTTAAATATAAAATAAATAAACCAAGCAGTTGCAACCCCTTATGAACCTACCATTTAGAAAATGAAGTATATTGTACATAGTTCCATTCTTACAACTTTTGCTGGTTTGCAGTTTAACATATTGAGTATGCTTCAAAAGCAATGTCACAAGAATTTGGTCTCTGTGTACTATACCAAGAAACAGTTGAAATGCAAGGGCCATTTGATGTCCGGTCCAAATTAAATATTATAAAAGTAACTATAATATCAAAAATTCATTCCCCCCCACCTCCAACCCCTCCAAGTGTAAGTTTCTTCTGCAAAAGCCAATGGGGTCTGGAACACGAGTTTGCGCTTTAACAGTTTCTTATAGAAAATAAAGTAAGATTGAAGGTAGGATGATGGGACACAATTACTCTGTGTAGTAGTTAAAATGGGGACTAATAAAACTCTGGGTAAGCACGAAGAGAAGCTAAAGATAGAAAATAATGACACTCCCAGGGCAGATCTAAGCTAGTGGGCAGGGCAGGGTCTCAAAAGACTCTCCAAGAAAGGGGCTAGGAACCAAAATTATAAAAGTAAATATGAAGGCCATAAAATGATACACAAAATTTGAAGGTTTTTGTTTCTCTCTCACACACACACACACACACACACACACACACACACACACACACACACACACACACATATATGAGATTCACAATGGCCTGGCAGGGTCCAACAGCTGCCGCCTAAACTAGGAGCAAGCGTACATCTCCACCCACCTAACACCTTTGTGCTCATGAAATTTCATGAGGACTTTGCTAGTTAATTTAATTTAATTGTCACTTTATTAGCTTTGCAAAAAAACCATTGCTTAAACAAACAAACATAGAAACACAAAACAAAGACTTTGCTAGTTAGATAATATATTAAATTCAAAGGGATACCACTGTTTCCAACACATATTTTTACTATTTAAAAAGCCAAACAAACCACAAAGTCCACATACATGCTTCAGACAGGACATTAACAATTTTCCACAATATTCTACCAAAGTATTATTATTAGGTAGTTATACAGCACCTGAAAAAGGTACCTGGCACTGAACAATCATTAATTAATTAGAGAGCTCTTGAATCCATGACACTTAAAAGGATGGTAAAGAGAGAGACAGTGGGGAGAAGAACATAGGGAGAGACAGAGAAGTCCTAGGTGCACATACTTGGCTTAATTACAGGCAAGGAGACCCTGAATGAAAGGACAACACAAAAAGGCCATCAGTAATTAGTCTGTGAGGGTGAGAGAAATCCTGATGAGACAGATTTTTTACATGCAGACATTTTTTTAAGGAAATAATAATTCATAATCAATACTATTACAACAAGCTTAGCTCTAAAATCCATCATGGAGCTCAGAAATCAAATCAATGCTTGAAAATACTTACTGAAGTCCCCAGTGAGAAACAATGCTTCTGCCCCAGGAGCCCATTCTTTACCGTACAATCCACCATCTACACATCTGTGGACTCCAAATGATTGATAGCTTCTGGAGAATTTGTTCAGACCACCTTCATTTTCTTCAATGTTCTTCAAACAGTGCTGGAACAAATAATATCTTTCCAAAAAGAAAAAAGAAAGAGAAAGAAAAAGGAAAGATGTTGGAAGAATGCAAGTGAAGATCTGTTAAGTAATATAATTTTTTGTGTAAAACAAGCAGATAGGTTTGTCAGCCTAATCCAGCTTATTTACATGGAGGCAAGAGACAGATACCACATTCACACCTGACACCTAGCGCTTTTAAAATGACATGCAGGCAAAGACGTGGCAGTGGGGAGGAGCCCAATGCCGGCAGTAGCACCGGTGAGAACGGGGTTCTGCCATGGTTTGCCCTGTCATGGACGAGGCTAGCCGCAGCAGATCTCTGTTCGCACCGGCACTACTTCCAGCATCAGGCTCCTCCCCACTGCTGTGTCCTTGCCTGTGCGTCATTTTAACAGTGCCAGGTGTGAATGTGGCCTCATGAGACTCAAAACAGATCTGAAAACCATAAATCAAGCAGACAGTGGAGTCCCCAGGTACAGAAGAAAGCCACAAGATTATCTCAGAGAACCTCTTGACAAACCTGGGCAAAGGGGTGTGCATCAGGGATGGAACCATAGCATTCAGCACTGTGGAGATTCTGCACACCACTACTGCCCACAGGCAGCCCCAGATTGGATGTTTTAAAGTGATATGCTACCTTTCATGGCCTGGAGTCAACCAACCACCCGTCTGCAGGTGGAGTGGGGAATGCATGTTCCCATGCATGGAGCACTGCCAAGGAATCTGGAGTACGCCGTATGGGGCAAGCCAAAAAGGTGCATGGCAGTCAGCAGCCATGCATCTCCTGCATCTATGAACGGCAGCATCCAGCCACGTCAGCAGATCGGTCCATTGCCCATAGGTACTGTGGGGAAGGGAAGGACAGAGTCTTTGAAAATCACAGGAACTGGCTGCGAGCACTGGGGAGCCTGAATTCCCCAGCGCTCACGCCGGAACATTTCAAAAGCGAGGCCAGCGTATTTCTCCCTCTCCCATGGTCCGTCGCAGGGGAAGTGCAAGACAGCTGCCATGGTAGCCATGCTGGTAGCCACCTATTAGAAATTGCTCCCCACGCACTCCACCCAAGTGGGTTTTCTGTGGTAGCGCCACTCAGCGGCCACAGACCACCACTCCTTCCAGCTTTAACAACACACATAGACAGGTATCAGCTTAGAGACCCTCAGAACTATCTACAGTATGGCCAGGGTCATGGAGCAGCCCACAATTTGGAAAATGCAAAAGGTAATTATAAAACTCTTCTAGCCTCCCTTTTCTTCTGGGCTGCACATCCTGTGCTGTACCTTGGTTGGAAGCACAGAACAGAACCTCACCCAAATAGAAACATAGGGCTTTTTAGATGGGAGCACTTTCTCCTGTTTTTTAAAACTGTGGCTTGTGGAAGCTCCCACTGGGGGGAGCGGGGATTAGATGCTCCTCCGTGAACTGAAAGTCACCTGGGCACTAATAGAAACAGTGGTGTTGGGCAACTCCCAGATGTTTTGAGATGCAGATTTGTAAGACCTCAGTTATCGGGTCTTACCGAGTCCACACCTCAGAATACCCGGGAGTCGTCCAGTGCCACTGTTTCTAATGGCACCCGGGTGACTTCCGGTTCGCTGAGGACTGTCTAACACCACCACCCCTCACGGGGCTTTCCCCAAGGCACAGTTTTAAAAAACGGGAGAAAGGGCTCCCATCTAAAAAAGGCCACCAGGTACCTTTACAAGTACATAAATGCATTTTGCTGCCCCAGGCTGCCCTGTGGGCAGGAGGGACGGGATATACATTTTAAATAAATAAAATTTTAAAAAATTCTTAGGACTATGTTTGCATGTCTCTCTCCGTTTTTACTCATTGCAATACAGAAAAGAAAACGGGGAGGGGACAAGTAAGAAGTACAGAGCTTGCCTACATTGTATTACAAAGCACAAAAACACCTGCCTCACATCCTACAGGTTATTTCCTTTTCACAAACAGTCTCTGCTTTCATCAGTCTATTACACTGGAACTTGTGATAGACAGCCCAGAAGCCATAGGGTTATTAAACAATAAAAAGAAAATGTGTCACACTCTGAACAGCCTAGCAATTTTCCTCCTGTGGCCTATATCCAATAATAATGGGATTACAGGGAGAAATCCTATAGTTTTCTGACAATATCTATGGCAGCAAATACTGTAAATACTGTAGGATCTTAATAATTAATCTCTTGGCCTCCTGGATATTGTGGCCAGTGCAGTGCTTATTCAGGCTTCTTCTCATAGTACTAGAAATACTGATAACTGCTCTGAGTAAAAAAGATGGTTGAAATAGGCTGTAAGGACTTGGTCTGGATTCAGATCTCCCCACATAGTTTGGAAAGGGGGCAGGGGGAATGTCTAGCATGTAATTAATTTAGTAGCAGTTATACAGAACTATTGGCAGATTTTGACACTGTGGTGTGCTGAAAACAATGGGGAATTTACTTAAAAGTTACAGGATTCACAAATAATGTAAGTGGGATGAAGGGGTTTCGGTCTTGGGGAAAAATGTCAAGTGGGTTGCAATCTAATTGCTCATCCCCATCCTCCCACTCCCATTTTTTTTGTCAACATGTATAGAACATATAAAGTTTATTAATAAGCTCATAAGTTATCAGAGGGAGTCTTGGTATAGGCTAATGACGTCCTTGATGTTTTCAACAACAAATATCTCTCTCTATATAAATTACCCCAGCAGAAAGTTCTAACTTGACTGCTTTTCAGCTGTTACAAGACTAAGGAGACAGGACTTCTGAAAAGATAAAAAAAATAAAATAGAAGTTATTTAAGCTGGTTAATAATCAGTCCAAGAGAAGGTTTCACCTTTAAATAAAAGGTAGCGTATATATTATTTGATGGAAGGAAATAGAGAATGACGGCACTAGTAGCATGATATTTAGTTTTATTAAAGAAATCCAGTTTAGAGGGGACATTCATTCAAAAGGAACATCAATCATAGTGACAACTGGGATATTACACCTTGAAGAAATGTCAAACACTTGGATAACATTCTCAGATTTATTTAAAGTTTTGGTTCAGAATTGGTCTCTTCAGTGGTTTCATAACAGAAGTGTTCAATATGTCCTTTTTTATTGGTTATTTCAATTGATACAGACTTACTTATATTAATTTTTAGTTACAACTTCCCTCAAGGTTAATCTTCGATGGCTTTTATTTGAGACAGCTATTCACCTTGAACCTAGTATGACTCAAAAGAAAGCCTCAGGATGTAGTAGACTGAGCAAATTCATAATTTCCTCCCACCCATCCACCAGAATTACTTCTAGAAAGTTTACTCATGGGTATCATGACTCAAAACCAGGTCAGGATTTCTAACAAATCTATAATCAGTTTCACTTTTGTCTGTATGCAGCATAATTTATCTTACAGGGCCCTCAGAATATAAAGTTACAGTTTCACACAAACATGCCGAATAGCTAATGAATATTTAACTTATGCATATTTTTTATGCATAAAGTCATAAGGCAAGAGTGGAAAGATGGATTTGTAAAGGGTTTGTTTTTGAAGCAAAAAACAAAAACAAAACAAAAAAGAAAGTTAAACCCACCAGTAGAGAGAAAATCCTCACTAGAAATTTACACCAACAGTTCAAGTTTCAAAATTTGGTAACAGCAGAATTATTCCATTATCAATAGCAAGGGTATAGAACCTTTTCCCTTCGGCAGACCACTTTGAAAATTAGTACATGATAGAAGCTGGGGCTGCAGGCAGGGGAAGAAGGAGAAGGTCCTCTGCTGATCATGGATCTACTAGTACACACCATCATAGCTCTGTCTCCTAACCTTGACTGCATGCCCCCATCTCCACTTCTTTTCCCAAAGTTCACTCTGTGCTCAACTGTAAGGACTAGATCCCGGGGCCAGATCCGGAAATTGGAAGAGACCCGTATGAAAACCAGCCATGGGTTGGATTTGTCTCGTAAGCCAGAGCTTCCCCATCCTGAACTAAAGGCCATTTGAATAAAATGGAATGCTCTTTGGAAGGAATGGAGGCAACAACAGCAATGCCAATCTGGAAATAAACCATATTGTCACTCACAGATCCCATTAAATGGTTGTGAAAGACTACAACGGAGCTGCACCTTTGGGAGTGGGGAGGCAAAGGGGTGTGGAATAATGAGGAAGGCACCAGGGAGAGCGAGTGGAATGGGTGGAATGACAGAGGAAACATGATAGGGTGCAGCGGGAAGGAACTGGGTGGAATGACAGGAGGAATGCCATGACGAACAGGTAGAATCAAAAGGTTCTAACTGAAATAACAAATTCAGCCGAGTGATATGAGCACTCTCATCATTACACCCAGTTCCCATAGCTGCCTCCCTGTCGTTCCACTCCGTATAGCCTCCCTCCCTGTCATTGCACCTTCTCTCCAGTTTCTTTTTGTTATTACACACACACACCCTTACTCCTGTTCCCTATCAGAGATACAGCTCATTATATTTTCCAGAACTCTTGGGATCTCTGCGAGGGGAGTGGGGACTAGTGAGTAATGGAGGAGGGGGGGGGATGACTTCTTTCTGAATATACACCCCTCCGAACACCTCTCTTCCTGCTCCCAATACATTCACGTCCTGCCCCATCCTTGTCTGCTCCCCACCCTAATCTGTGCATACACATCACCCATTTCTTAGTCTTGTCCTCCACAAAATTGTCTGGCTTCACACATAGATGTGTGGCTTCCCTGTCCCAATGAAAACTGCCCCCACTCTTGTCTGTACGTACAAATCCCACATCCAGACACCTTGATTCCCCCATATACAGTTTCCCAGTACTCAGCAGTCCCATTTTCCCCAACCTAAATGAAAGAATATAGGCAAAAGAGGGGGGTGAGGGGGCAGCAACTGAATGGAATGGTCTGCAGCTTCAGTGCTGCCTCCAACCTGCAGAGGAAGAGGATTTGAAAGGTAAAGTGTGGGTACATGAAGCCTTAAGTTGTAAGCATCATCACCTATCTTACTTAAGGGTAGAAAATTACTGAAGAGAACCAAACAAAAATACTGTGTTCCCAAAGAGAAATAGGGTTGAGCCACCTGCATAAAATTAAGGGGAGACAGAAACTAGAGGATCAAGAGCAAATCCCAGCTGATAAAACATGGCTCTTACAGCCTTGGGATGAGATTCTAGGAGCTTGCCTTTTTTACTTGCCTGGTAAATATGCTGGAACGATTCTCCATTCATTTGCATTTAGTGTATAATATGTCCGTCCTCCTCACAGAACCCCATTCCCACAATCAGCTGTTAAGCGGTGGGAAGTGTTGGAATGTGCAACAGTCACAAGTAAAAGCCCATTTCAAGCCCCGCAAGCTCAATATGGGGCTTGTCCAGTAGGGGGAGGGTCAGGGGATGAAACAGTTTTTTTTTCTCTCCTTGTCTCCTCTCTCTGTCCTCCATCTTGTTCCATGCAGTCTGTACAGTATGGAAACATGTCTTCTGAGCTCTTAGTAAAGTTCTGTTTTGAAGAAACTTCTACTGTGTGTTATTCAACAAAAAGCTAACTCTACAATAGGTTATGGGTCCAGGACATCTTCAAGGCACTTTTGAAGATGAGAAGCAGCCCAGAAGGAGTGCAGACTATGAAAGAAAACTCCCAGACAGAGAGGCCTAGTGACTGAGGAAGACGGCCTAAATCCCAGAAGGGGAAAGGGAGGGAAGCAAGTATGGCAAGCAGCGCAGAGCTCAAACTTTCAGTAGGAAATCTGAATAATGTAAACTACCAATTCTGGAAGTTTAAAGTGAAAGTGCTGCTGTCTAAAGATGCTCTATGGGAGGTGATTACTAGAGGTGGGACCCCGGGCCCATTACCGGCTACCGGATTTACCGGTTACCGGTTCTCATAAAACCGGATTCCCGGATTAAATCCGGTATACCGGTACCGGTTTTATTTCATTGATTTCAATGGGGCGCTGTGTCCCCATTGAAATCAATGAAATAAATTAATTCCCTCCCCCTCCCCGTCCCAGGCTGCGCGGGTGGAAGGGGGGACACCCCCCACCCACCCTGCCCAGCCTGGATTTTTGTTTAAAAAAAGACTCAGAGGCGAGCCCACCCCCCAGCACCAGCGGCCGCGGCGTCCCCGCAGCCGCCGGTAAGTATGACCCGATCCCTGGGGGGGGTGTTTAACACCCCCCCAACCCCCCAGGGATCACCCCTACTAAAGTGCATAGCTTGCGCGCCGCTTACCTTGCGGAGCGGCGGCGGCGGCGGGCGGTCCGGCGGCCTCAGCGCCGGCTGTGGCTGCCGGCGTCAGAGACGCTCTAGGCCTTCCGGGGAAACCCGGAAGTTCCCCGGAAGGCCTAGAGCGTCTCTGACGCCGGCAGCCACAGCCGGCGCTGAGGCCGCCGGACCGCCCGCCGCCGCCGCCGGAGCTCCGCAAGGTAAGCGCACTGAACTTTAGTAGGGGTGATCCCTGGGGGGTTGGGGGGGTGTTAAACACCCCCCCCAGGGATCGGGTCATACTTACCGGCGGCTGCGGGGACGCCGCGGCCGCTGGTGCTGGGGGGTGGGTTCGCCTCTGGGTCTTTTTTTAAACAAAAATCCAGGCTGGGCAGGGTGGGTGTCCCCCCTTCCACCCACGCAGCCTGGACTCGGGGAGGGGTTTTTTTTTTTAAACTTTTTTGCTGGGGCTTTAAGTTTTTACATTGCAGCCATTTTTAAATGGCTGCAATGTAAAAAAAAATCCGGTACCCCGGAATCCGGTACCCGGACCGGATTACCGGGTCGAATCCGATAATGCCGGTACGCCTGGTACCGGCATTATCGGATACCGGATTTTACCGGTTTCCCGCCCCTAGTGATTACCACTAACAGACCAGCAGCAAATCACAAGGAATGGGATAAAAAAGGACAGGTTAGCAAAGGCTACAATAAGTTTATTGGTAGAAGATGACCAGCTAATCCATATAAGAAGTGAGACCACAGCAAGAGGTATGTGGATTGTATTTGCAAAACTTGCATGAGAGAACTAGCCTGAAAAGCAAACTGCTTCTACTGAGGAAACTATACAAAATGAGGTTTGGCAAAGAAAGTGAAATACAAGAGCATATAAATGCCATGTTGGAAGTAGTGGCACAGCTGCACGGCATGGGACAAGATATAAAGGACAGCCATGTGGTAAGCCCTATTCCTCTGCAGCCTGCCTGAATCTTACAGTGCCCTCATCAATGCCCTGGAGACAAGGCCAGAGGATGAACTGACGCTGGAATTTGTTAAAGGTAGACTTGCAGATGAATTCCAGCGCAGAAAGGAGAACCTGCAGAATGACCTAAAGCAGGGTAATGAGACTGCACTGAAAACCTCAGACAAAGCTCCTAAGAGGGAAACCAGAGTACGCTTCAGATGCAAAAAGGAGGGACATTTAAAGAGAGACTGCTATATATGGAGAGCAAAACAGCAGAAACTGTCTCCAAGAACATCAAAGCAGAGGGCTCAGGTCACAAACAGCAACACAGTCGCTCAACAATGGAGTGGGTGCTTCAGAGCAATGCAAGATAACTCATCCCAAAATTGGTGTGTACACTCCGGGGCAACAAGCCACATGACTAGCGATAAAGGATTCTTCACAGGACTGGATCTGAGCAGTAAAGGAAGGATCTACCTTGCAGATGGGAGAAGCATCAATGCGGAAGGAATTGGACAAGGATTCCTGTACTGCAACCAGTCACAGGGAGGCACACTGACCATAACCATGAAAGATGTGTTCTATGTGTCCAACTTAGAAGAGGGACTCCTGTCCATTAGGTGCCTGGCAGCAAGGGGGCTCACCATCCATTTCCAGGGAAACGAATGCAAAATTCAAAGTGGGACAAAAGTACTGGCCAGAGTCACTGCAGATGAGCACCTGTACTGTCTGAGCACAGCAAAAGAACAGGCAATGCTCACTACGCACAAGCCACACAACGACTGTATCCACCTGTGGCATAGATGCATGGGACATAGACACCCAGACAGCATCAAGGAAATGCACAGACAGCAGTTGACCAAAGACCTTAAGGTATCAACGTGTCCCGTGATCATGAAATGCGACTGTTGCATCAAAGCCAAAGCCACGAGAGCTACACTTCCTAAGAAGAGTCAAAATAGAGCCACAAAACCGCTTGATCTTGTGCACAGCGACGTCTGTGGCCCAATGAAGGTTCCCATGCCAGGAGACAACCGGTGCACGGTAACTTTCATTGACAACTATTCAAGGTACATGATCACGTACGTCAAGAATAGTAAAGATGAAGTATTCGACAAACTTCAGGACTATGTGATCATGACGAGCAACAACTTCCAGCGCAGACCAAAGACACTGCGGACTGACAATGGAGGGGAGTTCACAGGAAAGGAAGTAGAGGACTTCTTTAGACTCCATGGAATTGAGCACCAAAAGACAGTGCCATATACACCCGAGCAGAACGGAACAGCTGAAAGGAAAAACAGAACGCTAACCGAAATGGTTAGATGCATGTTAACACACTCTGGACTACCGGAAAGATACCAGTAGTAGTTGCTGCTACCTACCTACAAAATCGGCTGTATTCTAGAACAGTGAGGAAAACTCCATATGAACAGTGGCATGGTCAAAAACCTAGTGTGGACCACATCAGAGTATTTGGAAAGAAGACTTACATATATATCCCAGAGGAGAAATGTACCAAGCTGCAAAACAAAGCAGTTGAAGGCATCCTCGTAGGATACAGTGAGTATTCCAAAGGCTACAGGATCTTGGATCCACGCACAGAAAGAATAACCATTAGTAGCAGTGTGGAACAAAGCAGGCCTTTGTGGAACACTCAAGCAACAGTGTGATGACTCTCCAAGGTCCAGGCAAAGGAGAACAATCAACCACGGACGAAACCACTGAAAGGGAGCAATCCTCTGAACAAATAGTCGAAATCGGCACAAAGGTAACAGAAGTGCAGGAACAGACACAGCTGGCTGCTGATGCTGAGCCAAGGCAGTCGACAAGGTCTAACAAAGGCATTGCCTCCATTCAACTGTCCTACAAAGTCTGCACCAGTAAACTGTCAGAGCCAGCATTCTGGGAGGACATCTCGCAGATGTCAGAAGGGGAAGCAGAAAAAAGGGCAAGAGCAGCTGAAGAAGAAATAAAGTCCATGCAGGACAACGCGATGTGGACACTTACTCCACTGCCCGCAGGGAGAAAGACTATAGGTTGTAAATGGACATTTAAAATAAAGTACAATGCGCAGGGAAATTTGAATGGTACAAGGCCCGACTTGTTGCGAAAGGATACTCCCAGAAGTACAAAGAAGACCACGATGAAACATTTGTACCTGTAAATAAGCACACTACAATCAGAACATTGTTAAGTATAGCTGCCGGAAGAGGAATGCAAGTCAAGCATATGGACTGCGATGGGGGGCGGGGTCAGTGTGCAGCCACGGTGGGTGGAGCACATTGCTCCGTGGGTGGGTGATGGGTGGAGGTGGAGCGTGCATACACCCCCACCCATCCTGCACAGCATTCACATGGGTGCCTCCACTCATCTCCACTTAGCAAAACTACGTGGAGATGGGTGGGGGCGTCTCGTATGAAAAGGACCTTGAATTGTGCCCCAAACGCAACTAGCAGCCAGCGTGGACTGAAGCACTGGATGTGTGCTCCTGGCAACCCAACCCGGTTAAAAGCAGGGCCGCCACATTCTGCACAAGCTGCAGCCCCCAGACAGTCTTCAAGAGCAACCCCATGCAGAGTACATTGCAGTAAGAGCATAAGAATGTAAGTAGTGCCATACTGGGCAGGATAATGTACCACTATTAATGTAAATGGGACTTGACTTCAATGGCTGGAGTATTAAGAACATAAGTGCCGTACTGGTTCAGACCAATGGTCTATTGAGCTCAGCACCTGTCTCCAACAGTGGCCAATCTCAGTCACTTAAAAGAAGTACCCAACCAGTCACAATGGGACAACCCATTCCCTGTTGTTCACTCCTAGCTCCCAACACTAAGAGGTTACATTCCTCAAACCTACCTGGCTGATAGCTGTTAATCGACCTATCATGCAGAAACTTGTCCAACCATTTCTTAAATCCGGCTATACTACTGGCCTTGACCACATTTTCTGGCAACAAATTCCACAACTTAATTATGAATTGAGTGAAAAAATACCTTATTTTATTTGTTTTAAATCTGCTACCCATTAGATTCATGGAGTGTCCCCTAGATCTAGCAGTATATGAGAGGATAAATAACCATCCCCTATCAATTTGTTCCATACCACTCATGATTTTATAATCGTATCCCGTTAGTCATCCCTTATCCCAGCTGAAGAGCCTCAACCAATCGAACCTCTCTTCATAAGGGAACTATTCTATACCCCTTATTTTTTGTTGCCCTTCTCTGTACCTTTTCTATTTCTAATAATAATATATATATTTAGATGGGGTGACCAGATACTGCACACAATATTCAAGGTGTGTGGTCCTAACATAGATTTATATAGTGGGTGATTTCAGGTGTTACGTTTGTCTGAAATCACCACAGTCAACCTCAGTCAACAGCGGGGGGGGACGGAGGTAAACGTCTGCACGCATCCAGATGTTCACCTCAGTCGACCATCCCCTGCGGTGAATCTAACCACGCTTTGTTCTCCCGCACCACGGCGGCGAACAAAGCGTGGTTAGGGGGAATCCGGAACGCGGTGAAGGAAAAGTAACATCTGTTACCTTACCTCCACCGCGTTTCAGGGTCCCGGCGGCGGGTGGCAGCAGCGGCCGAATAGGCCGCTGCGGCTGCCTATCTTGAGGAAGGCGGGCGGCCGGGGATCGCTGGGGGCAGGGCCGTGCAGTCGCACGCTACATCCCATGGCCCCGCCCCCTCCAGGAGGGGGGTGCCCCTTTAGACGTTACAGCCGGGCGCTTTCACAACGGGTCGTGGTTCGGCAGTCCCTACGGCCGGGGGCGAAGGGGGGGGAACATCTGTTGGCTCCCCCCTTTACCCCCGGCCGTGGTCCGAACCACCCCACAGCCCGTGGTGAAATCACCCAGTGTCATATTTTCAGTTTTATTCTCTATCCCTTTATGAATAATTCCAAGCACTCCATTGGCTTTTTGAAGGCCACCGCACCCGGAGCTGAGGATTTCAATGTATTGTCCTCTATGACTCCAGGATCCTTTTCCTGAGTAGCAACTCCCAATTTAACCCAGCATTGTTTACATAAAATTTAGATTGTTTTTCCCTGTGTGCATCACTTTGCACTTATCCACATTAAATTTCATCTGCCATTTAGATGCCAGTCACCCAGATTTGAAAGATGCCCCTGCTATTCTACTCGTGTTTTAACTACCTTGAATAATTTGGTCGCGTCTACAAATACGATCATCAACTCACTCCTTCATACCCTTTCCAGATTAATTTATTTTATTTAGTCTAATTTATATGCCACCCTTCCCACAGTGGTTCAGGGTGGTTCACAATAATAAAAACCGTATTAAAAATCAATAAATTAAAAAATCAGTATTAAAAAATCAATAAAAATCTCATCATAACTAAGCCAAGTACGTGCACTTGAGACCTCGCATCTTCATGAATGTTAGACCCCTTGTCTCTCCCTCTGTTCCCCTTCCTAAGTCTCTCCCCCAGCTCCTGTCTCTCAGATNGCAGATGTCAGAAGGGGAAGCAGAAAAAAGGGCAAGAGCAGCTGAAGAAGAAATAAAGTCCATGCAGGACAACGCGATGTGGACACTTACTCCACTGCCCGCAGGGAGAAAGACTATAGGTTGTAAATGGACATTTAAAATAAAGTACAATGCGCAGGGAAATTTGAATGGTACAAGGCCCGACTTGTTGCGAAAGGATACTCCCAGAAGTACAAAGAAGACCACGATGAAACATTTGTACCTGTAAATAAGCACACTACAATCAGAACATTGTTAAGTATAGCTGCCGGAAGAGGAATGCAAGTCAAGCATATGGACTGCGATGGGGGGCGGGGTCAGTGTGCAGCCACGGTGGGTGGAGCACATTGCTCCGTGGGTGGGTGATGGGTGGAGGTGGAGCGTGCATACACCCCCACCCATCCTGCACAGCATTCACATGGGTGCCTCCACTCATCTCCACTTAGCAAAACTACGTGGAGATGGGTGGGGGCGTCTCGTATGAAAAGGACCTTGAATTGTGCCCCAAACGCAACTAGCAGCCAGCGTGGACTGAAGCACTGGATGTGTGCTCCTGGCAACCCAACCCGGTTAAAAGCAGGGCCGCCACATTCTGCACAAGCTGCAGCCCCCAGACAGTCTTCAAGAGCAACCCCATGCAGAGTACATTGCAGTAAGAGCATAAGAATGTAAGTAGTGCCATACTGGGCAGGATAATGTACCACTATTAATGTAAATGGGACTTGACTTCAATGGCTGGAGTATTAAGAACATAAGTGCCGTACTGGTTCAGACCAATGGTCTATTGAGCTCAGCACCTGTCTCCAACAGTGGCCAATCTCAGTCACTTAAAAGAAGTACCCAACCAGTCACAATGGGACAACCCATTCCCTGTTGTTCACTCCTAGCTCCCAACACTAAGAGGTTACATTCCTCAAACCTACCTGGCTGATAGCTGTTAATCGACCTATCATGCAGAAACTTGTCCAACCATTTCTTAAATCCGGCTATACTACTGGCCTTGACCACATTTTCTGGCAACAAATTCCACAACTTAATTATGAATTGAGTGAAAAAATACCTTATTTTATTTGTTTTAAATCTGCTACCCATTAGATTCATGGAGTGTCCCCTAGATCTAGCAGTATATGAGAGGATAAATAACCATCCCCTATCAATTTGTTCCATACCACTCATGATTTTATAATCGTATCCCGTTAGTCATCCCTTATCCCAGCTGAAGAGCCTCAACCAATCGAACCTCTCTTCATAAGGGAACTATTCTATACCCCTTATTTTTTGTTGCCCTTCTCTGTACCTTTTCTATTTCTAATAATAATATATATATTTAGATGGGGTGACCAGATACTGCACACAATATTCAAGGTGTGTGGTCCTAACATAGATTTATATAGTGGGTGATTTCAGGTGTTACGTTTGTCTGAAATCACCACAGTCAACCTCAGTCAACAGCGGGGGGGGACGGAGGTAAACGTCTGCACGCATCCAGATGTTCACCTCAGTCGACCATCCCCTGCGGTGAATCTAACCACGCTTTGTTCTCCCGCACCACGGCGGCGAACAAAGCGTGGTTAGGGGGAATCCGGAACGCGGTGAAGGAAAAGTAACATCTGTTACCTTACCTCCACCGCGTTTCAGGGTCCCGGCGGCGGGTGGCAGCAGCGGCCGAATAGGCCGCTGCGGCTGCCTATCTTGAGGAAGGCGGGCGGCCGGGGATCGCTGGGGGCAGGGCCGTGCAGTCGCACGCTACATCCCATGGCCCCGCCCCCTCCAGGAGGGGGGTGCCCCTTTAGACGTTACAGCCGGGCGCTTTCACAACGGGTCGTGGTTCGGCAGTCCCTACGGCCGGGGGCGAAGGGGGGGGAACATCTGTTGGCTCCCCCCTTTACCCCCGGCCGTGGTCCGAACCACCCCACAGCCCGTGGTGAAATCACCCAGTGTCATATTTTCAGTTTTATTCTCTATCCCTTTATGAATAATTCCAAGCACTCCATTGGCTTTTTGAAGGCCACCGCACCCGGAGCTGAGGATTTCAATGTATTGTCCTCTATGACTCCAGGATCCTTTTCCTGAGTAGCAACTCCCAATTTAACCCAGCATTGTTTACATAAAATTTAGATTGTTTTTCCCTGTGTGCATCACTTTGCACTTATCCACATTAAATTTCATCTGCCATTTAGATGCCAGTCACCCAGATTTGAAAGATGCCCCTGCTATTCTACTCGTGTTTTAACTACCTTGAATAATTTGGTCGCGTCTACAAATACGATCATCAACTCACTCCTTCATACCCTTTCCAGATTAATTTATTTTATTTAGTCTAATTTATATGCCACCCTTCCCACAGTGGTTCAGGGTGGTTCACAATAATAAAAACCGTATTAAAAATCAATAAATTAAAAAATCAGTATTAAAAAATCAATAAAAATCTCATCATAACTAAGCCAAGTACGTGCACTTGAGACCTCGCATCTTCATGAATGTTAGACCCCTTGTCTCTCCCTCTGTTCCCCTTCCTAAGTCTCTCCCCCAGCTCCTGTCTCTCAGATTGTAAGCCCTAGGGGCAGGGACCGTGTCTATTTTATTACTTTGTAAAGTGCCAGGTACACTGCTGG